>JASDQU010373099.1:14701-36420 GCA_032191745.1 Picea mariana
TAACTAAGAGGGGGGGGGGTGAATCAATAATGTATATAAGCTTGAAACTTTTCCTTTTATTTTTTAATTCATTCTAGATTATTATTTAGTGTTGCTGATAAATTAACATTCATATGTATACAATATTTGATCAATCACACAGAATACCCAGAGACACTGAATTTCATGAGGAAACCCATAAGGGTGAAAACCTCTTCTTCTTAGGATGTCAATGAAGCTCCAACTTTCATGTACATCACAGTATTTGAGATCCAACTCAAATATGAGGATACAACCTCTGATAGCAAGCTACAACTTGCATGGAGCACCAACTCTCATATTTCTCTAGCACCAACTAGAGAAAAGAACCAACTCCCAGGTTTCTCTAGCACCCACTAGATGGAAGCACCAACTCCAAAATATCTTCTAGAACCAACTAGAATTTAGAGGATTGTAATCCTCCCTAGCACACCCTACCACCCTAAATGAATCTTACAAAACTTTACTTACTTGATCTGTCTCTGATATGGTCTGTTACAACTCCATGTATCCTCTGCCTTCTTCACCTTCTATACTATGTTCTGCTTCTACATCGTTCAGCTTCTATGCTGTGCTCTTTTTCCTCCTACGCTCAACAACACCATTTTTCATCTTCTCTTTTGCCTTTTATAATTCATGTTGCCTCTATATACTCTTTACTATGCCATATATCTCCCCTTCATATTATGCACTGCGTCTCATCTTGCCCACATACATCTCTCTCAAAAAAGAACGCTATCTTTTATGTTTTGCATCTCTTTCTCACCTCGAGTCCTCTTCCTGATTATGATTCAAACTCTTCATATTCCCTTGTGGTTATACTAAATCAATTCATCACTAGCGGGAATTATCATGATATTCTCTGGCTTCTCTAGCAGTCGTAACTCTTTGTATTCTCTGGTAGTTACAGTCAGTCGTTTTTGGATTCTTTGGCGTCCAAGTCCCTTCCTTCACGTGACCACCGAAGATGACCAAACACCTATTCAAAAGGGGCTTATTGATATTTTTCTAGTGAGCGCTAGCTCCATTCTTCAATATTAACTTGGTCGAAGATCTCATGTGACCACGTGATTGCGGGTGCATCTCGAGGCGGTTTGAGGAAACCCCTCTTTTTGCCCCATAATTCACTACAGAGATCCATGTGTCCTTTCTCCAAAACTGTGGTTTCAATTGCAGCCTGCCTTCAACATTTTAAAGTTCACGCACCTTCAATCCCCCCAATGTGATGGGACCATCAATCTCACGATCTTGACTGTGCTATTGAATGGATGATTAAGATATATCCTCTCAAGTCTGCGGATCAGATTAAGCCTTCCTAAATCAACAGTTGTGATTTACTTTGTGATCCGGGCTCCAGGAGTTTAAAATCTCGAACCCTTATTTTCTTTGTACACCAATCTTCTGGAGTTGATGATCCACTAACGTGTGTCCCTCTTAGATTAACGGTCGAGATCTCCTTTTGGTCTATGGACTTCGGAGATTTCAACTCTCAGTTTTAACTTTATCTCTATCACCTTTTTCTAGAGTTGAAAATCCATTGACGTGTGTCCCTCTCAGATCAACAGTCGAGATGTCCTTCGGGTATCTGGACTTCGTAGATTTCAAATCTCAACATCGCTTCCTTCACTTTCTCCCAGAGTATTTTTCCCAAACTGCATAGATTTCTGCCACACATCCTTCTGGAAACCGACGACCTGTATCTTCTCCGGCCCTTAGGTCTTTGGTGATATCGTTTCCTTCCCATCCACAAACTCTTGAAGTGATTCACTCCAGAGTTCTGGATCATGTGCCACCTGTCAGTCTTGACGATGGACGATCCTTTCTTACTTCGGGACTTTGGTACTTTGACAAGTCATTGCTCCATTTTCCTCCGGAGTGATGACCTACTGAGTAAGTCATAAGTGGTGGAGACCGCTTGCTATCAGTTAACACTTCCACTTACTCTATCCTTCCATTGAACTAGATCAATGGTTGAGAATGCACCCGAAGTGATCTTCATATCGTACAACTGAGATCGAATTCAGACATTTTCCCTTAAGGACTTTGGTACTTTTGACATTTCTTGATGATGAAACTTCTGAAATAAATATCACAGAGTGATGTAGCTTTCTTACGTCACTTGTTGACATGGAACGAGCCAATTTCCTCTTGATACTTGTCATCATCTGATTATGCCATGTGTACTTTCTGATGTGGTCTTCCACATGTCCTTGTTGACATGTTCTGCCACATGTCCTTGCTGAGGTGGTATGATGACGTGGGTGAGACGTGTAGGTAATGTAGTGGAGGTGGAGGGAGAGCACGGTAGTGGAGTGTGATGTGTAGTGGGTAGTGGAGTGTTACGTCAGAGTGCGGAGGTGGTATGTATGAGTGGTTTGGTGGTTTTCTTGAAGGGGAGGTTAGATGGTAAGTGGTAATGAGAGAGGGGAGTCCGAGTTGACAAGAAGGTGACATGTATGAGGGTCCCACATGAGAAATACCACCAACTCAAAGCCCCCCCACTATTAAAGGAAAAAATCTCAGGGGGGTCTGATATGCCCTGTCGACCATAGATATGAGTGCCTGATGATCGGTCATTGAGATTAGTGCACCTTCTAACTTATCCTATCCTTACACTTATTTCGATCCAATGACTGACGAAAATTTGGGTGATTGAGATATGAGATCTCATCCCTTTCTTATCTTGTCCGTCCACTTGAATCAATCCGATGGTTGACGAAAATTTGGATGATCGAATTCTCAATCGTTTTTCCCCGCTTATCCTATCCTTCATTAATTCAATCTGATGGCTATTTTTCCTTTGGATCGGTGATCAAACAACCACTTTCTCTCTTCCTCCATAGCTTTTGATCTCTTCGACTTTAGAAGGCTTTCTAAGTGTTCACRGGTCACGACCTTTGCTCCTCCTATGATTCTTTCTCTTGGACCTTATATGTACTTCTAGAAACCRCTATCCCTTCTAAGCTTTCTCATCTTATGCGCTCTTGAGGTTTGGTTCATTGTTGTTCTTCCCTTCAATGACAAGCACATTCTTCCCGTAAACATGCCAAMAATATCACCCTTTGGCATTGATGGAAACCCTTAAAGGATGCACTCTTATTCTTAGACCTCCAACTGTAGAATTTAGACAAGACCTTTTTCTCCCCCTTTCACATCAATGTCAAAGAAAATAGAGAGTGAATCTATGCTCCCCTTGATCAGATATACTAGGAGCACTCTTCCCCTGATCAGATAGACTATTTTAACTTGATAACAGGGTCATGCCTAACTTCTGGCGTAGATACTCAAACTGATATTTTGCAAGCAGTTTAGTGAATATATCAACAATCTGATCTTTGGATGGAATATAATGCAAAGAAACAAAATTTTGGTTACCTGTTCCCTCAAGAAGTGATACGTGATGGGTATATGCTTGGTCTTGGAGTGAAAACAAGATTCTTTGACACACTAATTGCACTAGTATTATCACAATGAATTGGAATCAATGCATTATACTTTACCTCCAAGTCTACAAGTGTCTAAATCACCCATAATACTTGGGTACAACAAGTAGCAGCTGCAATGTATTTAGCTTCTGTAGTCGATAAGGAAATGGAACCTTGTTTCTTTCTCAACCATGCTACAAGCGAATATCCTAAGAAGAATGCACCTCCACTCATTTTTTTCCTTTCATCGACACACTTATCCCAATCAACATCTAAATAGATTGATAGTTGAAAATTCTGATTCCTAGGATACCATAGGCCATAGTTCATTGTTCCTTTCAAGTATCTAAATATTCTTTTGACAACTAACAAATGACTCCGTCTAGGTGCAACCTGATACCTTCTTACCATTCCAACAACATGCATTATGTCTAGACGGTATGTTGTGATGTACAATAGGTTGCCTATCATAGAACTATATGAACTCTGATCAACATCAAGTGAGTCATCATCCTTGCTTAACTTGCATCCACTGACCATAGATGTGCTCATAGGTGTAGAATATTCCATTTTAAACATTTTCAACATTTCTCTTAGATATTTCTCTTAAGAGAGAAATATTCCTTCAGACCTCTGAGTAATTTGTAGACCAAGAAAAAATGACAGTTCCCCTATCATAGACATTTCAAATTCAAATTGCATGGTAGAAGCAAACCATTGTACGAATGAAGCATTATTGCTTCTGAAGATGATTTCATATACATAAACCAACATAATGAGACAATCATTATCCTCTATTTTGATATAGAGATTTCTCTCAAGTGCTCCTTTCTTGAACCCTTTGTCTTGAATATACTTATCCAATCTGTAATACCATGCACAAGGAGCTCATTTCAACCAATATAAGGCTTTCTTCAACTTGCAAACAAATTCAAGGTGATTTGAGAGTTGGAAACCCTCTAGCTATTCCATATAGACTTCTTCTTTTAGATCTCCATTCATAAAATATGACTTGACATCCATTTGATAGGCTTTAAACTCTTTATGACACACATAGGCAAGAAACATTCTAATAGCTTCTAATCTTGCTATGGGCACAAATTTTTCATCAAAATTCAGTCCTTCTATTTGAGCATATCCTTTGTAGACCAATCTAGCCTTATTTCTTACAATATTTCCTTCGTCATTCATCTTGTTTTTGTAGACCCATTTGGATCCTATTACATTTTTATTTGTTGTCCTAGGAACGAGTTCCCAAGTGTCATTCTTTTCAATCTGGTTCAGTTCCTCATTCATTTATTTGAACCAATTTACATCTTCACTGGCTTCATTAAAGTTTTTAGGTTCCACCATGGATATGAAGGATATATGTGATTTCTCAGTGTCTTTGATTATCCTTCTCCTGGTTTGTACACCTTTGTCTTTCTCAAAAATTATCTAACTTTTAGGATGATTCTTTTAAGTAATTCTGGAGGAAGGATTTGATGTTGATTGTTGTCTTGACTCTTCTTGTCTGGGTGTCTCTTCTCCACCTGATTAATCATCTTCTTTTGACTCTGAGATTTGTTGTTCTTTATCTTCATTATTCTCATCATCTTTTTCATTTGGCTTAGTGCTTATTCTCTATTAATCTTTTACAAGAGATTCATCATCAATTTGAACATCAATACAGTCTACTAATTTACGCATTCTTTTGTTAAAGCATCTGTATCCTTTACTGTTCATTTCATATCCTAAGAATATACCTTCATCAACTCTACTATCATATTTTCCCAGATGATCATCATTATTATTGATGTAACATTTACTTCCAAATACTTTGAAGTGCGTAATTTATGCAGGTCAAGCAAACCACAACTCATATGGAGTTTTATAACTATTCAGCCTTAGATGTGCTTTGTTTAGAATATTAACAACTATGTGAACAACCTCCACCTAGAAGGTTTTTGAAATGTCCCTTTCACTCATCATAGCCCTTGTCATCTGCTGAACTGATCTATTTTGGCATTCTACTACTCCATTTTGTTGAGGCGTACATGGAATAATATATTCTCTTTTAATTCCATGTCTGTCACAGAATTCTTTGAAATCTCTTCACAGAAATTATCCTCCCTTGTCTTAGCGAATTGCATTTAAATACCTTCCTGTCTAATTCTCAGCTAACACATTAAAATTTTTGAACTTCTCAAATGCATCATAGTTTTCTCTCAGAAAGGAAACCCATGTAAGTATGGAGAAGTCATCAATGACTAGCATAAATTAATGTTCTCCTCTAGCTCCTTCCTTTTGCAATGGTCCACACAGATCCATATGAACAATTTGAAGTGGTTTCTCTTAATACGTGAAACTCTTCGATTTGAATTTAGCATGAGTCAACTTCCCCATTTGACAGGATTCACATACAGAGTTATTAGGCTTAGATATTCTTAGAAGTTCTTTCACAACGCCTTCATTATTCAGTTTGAAAATATGATCAAAATTCAGGTGTCCAAGCCTTCTGTACCATAACCAATTTTCATCAAGTTTTCTTAAATGAAATTTCTCCTTATCTTCCTTCAAAACATATACATTGTTTTCAGTTCTAACCCCTTTTGCAATCATCTCTCCTGTGTTTACTATCTTTATTTTACAATTCTTGGCAGTGAATGTGACGTCACATCCTCTGTCACATATCTGTCTGACACTAAGAAGATTATGCTTTAAAACATTAATAAATAATACATCTTGATCTTTGCTTCTTCCATTACTTAAGATTACTATACCTTTACCTCTGATCTTTCCTGGAGCATCATTTCCAAAGGTCACATTCCCTAATTTATTTTCTTTAGGTAATAGGAACTTACTTTTTTCACCTATCATATGACTGGAGCATCCGTTGTCAATATACCAGGTGTCTTTTTGTTTTTGAGCTAACAACACTAATCCAGACTTGTTATCTTCATTATTCTTCCAAACCTTGATGTTTTAATCTCTATGATTTGAATATGGATTACATTTTTTTAAGCGACAGTCTACAGCTTTATGTCCATAATTATGGCAGATGTAACATTTTGGTTCATTGAATAAAGGATCATAATGATTGTTATGTGTAATCTGCGTCCTTTTCCCAGCCATCACATGATTTACATTCTGTGGTTGTTTGTTACTTGGCTATATCATTATTTGTTATGGTAGATATTTATTCCTTGGTTGTCTTGATTGTTCATGTCTAAATCTTAAAGAACAATTTACAACTTTGTGGCCAAAGTTAGAGAAGTAAAAGCAATATCGATAGAAAAAATATGTGTACCTAGAAAATGCTTGTCTTCTTTGAGAAGGTCGATTTATTCCATGTTGATGATTTCCTTGAGAAGAGGGTTTATTATTTATTTGTTCTACATATTCAGTTTTGGTATCTTTTCCGTCACTCCTTCTTGGCAGTTGATTCTCTTCCTTTGTTTCTGCAGGTTTGTTGTTTTTAATGGTTGTAGATTTGAAAAACTTGATGGATTATTTATTTCTTGGCTAACCACTAATTGGTCCCTCTTCATAGCCCAAACTAGTTTTCAACTTTGAATTCATTTTTTGATTTACAATGGAGGCTAATCCTTCTGAGGCTTTAATACTTGTCAGATTCTGATGATATAAGGCCTGAAATTTCTCTAGACCTTTTCTAACAGTCACTACTTTAGCTTCCAATTTTTCACCCTTTGTTTGAGCTTCCTTCAACTGTTGTTTGAGGATGTCTTCAATCTTTTTAGCTTATTCTAACTTAACCTTCAACAGAGCAATTTGTTCAAATGGTTCATTGCATGTTTTTGCATACCTGAGCAATAATTGTTTTTGTTTTCTTTTGTTTTCTTTGAGTCTATCAATATCTTCCATGGAAGTGACAAGTTGTCCTTCAGGATATAATACTGCTTCACAATCAATGAACTCACTTCCTGTATCTTCAGTTTTTAGATCTTCTAAAGCTATTAGCATGATATCATTTATTTTATCTTCAATAGAAGAGTTATTTCTTTCATCATCTGAGGGATCATCATCATTGTTTACACAAAGGATTTTCTTCTTAAAATTATTCTCTTTATATACCTTATTTTTTTTGTGCTTCTCTTCATCATCATATGCCTGATCCTTTATTTTGTGAGGACACTTAGATGCAAAATGACCTATCTTACACCTATCTTACCATAGTTGAAACATTTGAAGGGAAGTTTACCCTTGTATTTTCCTGATCCTTTCTTCAGTCTTCTCACAAAGTTTGTTTCAATCTCATCTATATCAGAGTCTGTGTTTTTCTCTACTTTAAAAGATGACTCTCTTGTAGTGGATTTACTTTTGGTGATTCTCATTTCATAATAAGTTAGGGTTCCAATAAGTTTATCTAGTGTCAACATTTTGAGATCAAATATTTCCTCTATAGTAGAGACCTTTGATTTAAATCTATTAGGAAGAGATCTTAATATTTTCTGGACTAGAAAAGATTCATCTATCACTTCACCTAGGCCTTTCATAGTGTTTACAAGTTCTTCTATACATAATAAGTACTTATTGATAGTTTCATCTTCATCCATCTTTAACTGCTCAAATTTCAGTTTGTGAGTCTGAAGTTTTGTGTCTTTCACCTTTTCATTACCTTCATAACTACTTATCAGCTTGTCCCACATTAATTTTTCTGAATCACACTGCATGAATTTGACAAAATCGACTTTACCAAGTCCACTGAGGATGGAATTCATTTCTTTTTCATTAAATCTAAACTCTAGMTTATCATATTTTGAGGCCAAGACTACAGGCTTCACATATCCTGTTTCAACGACATCCMAAACTTCAGCACCCAAAGACATTAAATGTGTTCTCATTCTGATTTTCCATAAGGMAAAGTTTGTTCCATAAAACATAAGGGGTCTATTAGTTGAACTTCCATCATGACTAGTCATGTTCAATCTTATAGATCTACCTTTGATTAAAGGCATCGKATTTGATACCAATTGTTGGAAATATAACTGAGAGAGGGGGGGAGTGAATCAATTATGTATATAATCTTGAAACTTTTCCTTTTATTTTTTGATTCGTTCTAGATTATTATTTAATGTGTAGTTGATAACTTAACATGCATAGATATACAATATTTGATCTGTCACACGGAATACATAGAGACATTGATTTTCATGAGGAAATCCATAAAGGTGAAAACCTCTTCTTCTTAGGATGTCAATCAAGATCCAACTTTCATGTACATCACAATATTTGATATATAGCTCAAATATGAGGCTACAACCACTGATAGAATGCTACAACTTGCAGAGAGCACCAAATCGTATATTTCTCTAGCACCAACTAGATGGAAGCACCAACTCCCAGGTTTCTCTAGCACCCACTAGATGGAAGCACCAACTCCGATAACATCTTCTAGCACCAACTAGAATTTAGAGGACTGAAATCCTCCCTAGCACCACCCTACCACCATGAGTGAATATTACAAAACTTTACTTGCTTTCTCTATCTCTGATATGATCTATCACAACAACATGTCTCCTCTACCTTCTTCAAATTCTATCCTCTATTCTGCTTCTATGCTCTGCTCGTTTTCCTCCTATGCTCAACAACACCATTGTTCATCTTCCCTTCTACATTTTACACTCTATGTTGCCTCTACATACTCTTTACTGTGCCACATATCTCCCCTTCAGATTATGCACTGTGTCTCATCCTTCCCACATGCATCACTCTCGAAAAATCACGATGTATTTTATGTTCTACATCTTTTTCTCACCTCAATTCCTCTGCATCATCATGATTCAAACTCTTCATATTCCCTTCTAGTTATACTACATCTATTTATCATTAACGGGTGTTATCCTGAGATTCTCTAGCTTCTCTAGCAGTCATAACTCTTTGTATTCTATGGTAGTTACAGTCAGCCATTTTTGGCTTCTTTGGCTTCCAAGACCCTTCCTTCACGTGACCATCGGTGGTGACCAAACACCTACTCAAAAGGTTCTTCCCGATATTGTTCTAGTAAGCGCTAGATCCATTTCACGATAATACCTTGGGCAAAGATCTCATGTGAAGACGTGATTGCAAGTGCGTCTAAAGGTGGTTTGAGGGAAGCCCTCTTTTTGCCTCACAATTCACTACAAAGCTTCGCATGTCCTATCTCCAAAACCATGGTTTCAATTGTGGCCTATCTTCAACATTTTAAAGTGTGCGCACCTTTAATCCCCTCAATGCGACGGGACCGTCAATCTCATGATCTTGATGGTGCTCTTGAATGAACTATTCATATATATCCTCTCAAGTTTGCGGATCATATCTAGGCTTCCTAAATCAATGACTCTGATTTACTTCGTGATCCGATCTCCAGGAGCTTCAAATATCAAAACCTACTTTTATCCATACACCAATCTGTTGGAGTTGATGATTCACTGACGCGTGTCCCTATTGGATTAACGGTCGAGATCTCCTTCGGGTTTACAGACTTCGACGATTTCAACTCTCAATTTTAACTTTATCTCTATCACCTTTTTCCAAAGTTGACAATCCATTGATGCGTGTCCCTCTTGGATCAATGGTCGAGATCTCCTTCGGGTCTCTAGACTTCAGAGATTTCAAATATCAACATCACTTCCTTCAGTTTCTCCTGGAGTGTTTTTCCTAAACAACAAAAATTTCTGCCACGCGTCCTTCTGGAAACCGACAGCCTAGATCTTCTTCGGCCCTCGAGTCTTCGACGATCTCATTTCCTTCACAACCACAAAATCCCAAAGTGATTCACTCCAAAGTTGTGGATCGTGCGCCACCTGTTAGTCTTAACAATGGATTGTCCCTGCTTACTTTGGGACTTCGGAAATTTTACAATTCGCTGCTCCATTTTCCTCCAGAGTGATCACCTACTAAGTAAGTCATAAGTGATGGAGACCGCTTACTGTCGGTTAACACTTCCACTTACATTGTCCTTCCACTAAACTATATCAATGGTTGAGAATGCACCTGAAGTGATCTTCATATCGGACGGTTGAGAGAGACTTCGGACCTTTTCCCTTCGGGACTTCGGGAATTTTGACATTTGTTGTTGATAAAACTTCTAAAATAAATCTCCCATAGTGACGTAGCTTGCTTATGTCACTTTTTGACATGGCACGAGCCAATTTCCTCTTGACACTTGTCATCATCTGATTATGCCATGTATACTTGCTGACGTGGTCTTCCACATTTTCTTACTGAAGTGGTCTTCCACATGTCCTTCCTGACATGGTCTACCACATGTCCTTGTTGAGGTGGTCTGCTGACGTGGGTGAGACATGTAGGAAATGTAGTGGAGGTGGATGTAGAGCACAGTAATGGAGTGTGACGTGTAGCGAGTACTGGAGTGTGACATTGAAGTGCAAAGGTGGTATGTATGACTGGTTTGGTGGTTTTCACGAAGGGGGGGTTAGGCTGTAAGTGGTAATGAGTGAGGGGGGTCCGAGTTTAAAGGAAGGTGACACGTATGAGGGTCCCACATGAGAAATACCAAAAACTCGGATCCCCGCCACAGTTAAAGGAAGAAATCTTGGTGGGGTCCGATATTCCCTGTTGACTATAGATCTGATTCCCTAATTATTGGCCGCTGAGATTAGCATGCCTTCTAACTTATCCTATCCTTCCACTTATTTTGATCCGATGACTGACGAAAATTCGGGTGATAGAGATATCAGATCTCAGCCCTTGCTTATCATGTCCTTCCACTTGAATCAATCTGACAGATGACAGAAATTTGGATGATCAAATTCTCAATCATTTTTCCCTTCTTATCCTATCCTTCATTAATTCAATCCGACAATTGTTGGTCCTCTGGATCGATGATCCAAAGGCCAGTGTCACTCTTCCTCTTGTGCTTCTTATCTATCTGACTTTAGAAGGATTTCTAAGTGTTCATGGGTCTCGACCTTTTCTCCTGTCGCGAGTCCATCTCTTGGACCTCGTCTATACTTCTGGAAACTGCTATCTCTTATGAGCTTTCTCATATTCTACGCTCTCGAGGCTTGATTCGTTGTTGTTCTTTCCATCAATGACAAGCACATTCTTCCTGTAAACATGCCAACACCATATGGGCTCCAATTATTTGAAAACCCTTCCTATAACACTTCTTTAGCGGCATTGCTAAGATTTCTCAGACAATAACTTCCCTAAGAATTCCTTGGACTTATCTCTATTTTCATTCCTCATCTAGGCAAGTGAATGCCTTGTTATGACAGTCTAATATGGCATGGTGTTGGTCTAACCAATCCATACCAATTAGGAAATCATATGATCACAAAGGAAATATGTTCAAATTTTCCTTGGTACTCAGTCCATTCATGTCCAATGGACATGATTTAATCAACTCAACAACCTTTCTCTTGGTTCCGGTAGCCAGCTGCACCAACCAAGATTTCCCATGCTTTCTTCTTAGCAATTGTAATCTTTCCACTACCTTGGGATATACATAGCTATGACTAGCCCCTAAGTCTATTAAAATAGTAAAGACATGGTTATTTATCATAACTTTTACTTCAATCATGTGTGATTGAAGCTCAACTTGCTTGTTGTCTAGGGATGCATATATTCTTGGTACTCTTATTCCCATGTACTCTACCATTTCTTCCTATTTCTGCTTGCTAAACATTGTGAAAAGATCTCACTTTGTCACTTCTGTGAAGACAATCTCTATACCTGTGATCTCCTTTACATCCCCAACATTCCATAGGTGTCTGCATTGGCCTTTTTCCACCTACTTCAACCCTCCTGGGCTCTCTCAAAATTGGTTGTTCTTGAGCACTATTTCTGAAAAATGGTGGCTTTTTCCCCTTCTTTCTTTGCTCCCTCTTAAACTTCCTCCTATCTTCCCAAGATTTTTGGAAAGTAGTCTTTCCTTTTTTTCGATCATGAGGCACTTAGCTCGCCTTATGTTCTCCTCCGATGTTTTGAGATCATCATACTGGATATCATCACTAATGAAAGATGGCAGCACACTCAGATAATTTTGAATCTTAACTGTCTCATCCTTGATGAAGGGGACATACTTCAAAAACTCCAAGAATATTCTTTCATACTCATCAATGTACATAATTCCTATCTTGAGTTCAAATAACTCTTTCATTTTCTTGTCATAATACCTCTTTTCAAAATGCCTCTTGAATTCCCTCCATGTAACATTCTTCTCCCGATGTGATGCACTTGCACAAGCTGATCCCACCATATAGACGCCTTTCCTTTTAGATGATAGATGAAAAGTATTCCTTATGGATGAAAAGAGTAATTATGCAGTTGGAAATATTCCCTCATGCCCAACAACCATGCCTCAACATCTTCATCTTTCTTTGGATCTCCATCAAAAGTAGGAGGTTTGATCTTGTTTATTTCCCCTCGTAGCTCATCCACCCCAAACCTCTTATGCTTCCTAACARGGGATGGACTTGAGTTGTTKCCTGCTCTCTTATTGGAATGCCTCAGAGAGTGAGAGTGATGTCTGCTAACACTTCGTGTTCTTGTTTTCTCATTAGGAGACCTATGACTTCCTTATTTTCTTGAGCCASTCTCCTTATCCAATTTCTTTTCTATTATTTCTAGGCTATGCATCAACTTCATGTTGAAGTATTCCTATTGATCCTTRACTCTCTTAAGCCTTTCATTATCTACCTGGTGAATTTCAACATTTGTTTGCAAATTTTTAATGATTTTCATCATGCCCACGTCTATATCTATTTMTTCTCCATGATCATTGGAGTTCGATCCTTCAACTCCCAAATGGAAATACATTCCTCTTACTTCATCCTCCTGACTATAAGCGTCATGTCCCTCCTCCATTTCTCTACACTATGGAACAATTTGGTTCGGTTCTAACTATTGTTAACTCTGCAAAATGTGCAGTCAACCGAAATTTGTTAGATTACTTGACTTAATAATTTTCCCAAATAACTTAAATAATCTGGTTCAACAAAAGAATATCAGAATCCATTTTCTCCAGTTCTTGGTTGATCAAGAACCTCTCAGGATTCTATCTCTAATCCCATCTCTATTTTTCCACAATTTTTGTGCTCTAACCCCTTTTTCTTCATCCCTTGGCTAGCATGTGACCACGATTGTGACCTAGTGCTAATTATTTGGGTGATTATCTGAAGCCTTGAAACTTTAGGGTTCTAGAGCTTCAGAGGTTTCCATTCCCACACCTCACAAACATCACAGAACAACGAACTGGCGAATGCACAAAGAACAGTGGATCTACGGTCCACATACATTTCTCAGATCTACAATGGATAAGAGCTTTGGAACTCTGGGATTCGGTGGTATCCAAATCACATCACAAAAAATATTTCGGAGTGCCGAATTGGCGAACTTGTGAAGTAGAGTGGATCAACGGTCCACTTCTTCCCAGCAGCCAACAACTGATATTTACTATGGAACTCCAACTTCGGGGATTCAGGGCTCTGGGACTTTGGAGCTTCAGGGCTTCGGGAATTCATAGGATTTCACATCTACACACCCAGAACTCCCAAACCGTGAATCTTCAAATACTTCAATGTCACCCCTGGTGGTGTCATTGCGTCACGTTACTTTGGCGCTAACAAACTTTAGGGGTTTCTTCCTCCCATTCCATCACAAATCATTTCTTCCAGAGTGTCAAGTCTCCGAACTTCATGAGATAGCGCCATGCATCCACTGTGACCATCAAGGGCACCCACCATCCATGCTTGAGAGGAGGGACACATGGTGAAACATTAGAAGCAGACAGGTGGCCCAATTAGACGGGTGACACATGTCACATTCTAACTGGAATTTAAATCTTCCAAACTTTCTTAACTCACTCACACGTGGCACACATCCCATGTTTCCACATTACTTCGAGTGATGTTAGCAAGCCACATGACTTCATAACTTTGGGCTTCGACAGTTTTTACACTTGCACACCCCAATTCTCTTGAACGTCGAACTCCTGAACTTCCTTACCTTCCAGGGTCCACAATTCAACTATCAAGAACTAAGGTGGTGGCATGTGTCATGTCTAGAATATGTCCACATCACTACTGGTGACATCATCATGCCACGCCACTTCTTCTCTTTTGCTTCGAGACTTCGAGCTTCGGTGGTTTTTACACTTGCTCACTCCAATTCTCCCGAACGTCGAACTCCCAAACAAACTAATCTTCTGACACATATATTTTTTATGAATGATCGATATTAATTCCAGACTTCAAGACTTTGGAGCTTCGGGCTTCGAGAGATTCCACACTAGCACACTCCAATTCTCCCAAATGTGGAACTTTCGAATAGGATGATTTTTCAACACATGTTTCTTTTTGATGAACGGTTCAGATTAACTCCAGACTTCAGGACATCAGATCTTTGGGCTTCTGGATATTCCACACTATATCACTCCAATTCTCCTGAATGTCTAACTCCCAAACAAGATGATCTTTTGACACACATTTATTTCAACAAATGGTCCAGGTTGACTACAGACTTCGAGACTTTGGAGCTTCAGGCTTTGAGAGATTCCACACTAGCACACTCTAATTCTCCTGAACGATGAAATCCTAAACAAGCTAATCTTCTGATACACGTTTCTTTGGATGAATGGTCCAGATTGACTATAGACTTCGGGACTTCAAAGATTTGGGCTTTGGGAGATTCCACACCAGCATACTCCAATTCTCTCGAACGATGAACTCTGAATAAGCTGGCATCTCGACACGTGGCTTATTCCTATGGTTCTGATATGTCCTTGGTCAAATCCAATGGTAAACACTCCCCCCCCCCTCGAATCTACAGTGTAGATCCCCTTCAGGACTTCGAAACTTTGGGCTTCGACCCCTTTTTCTCTTATAACCCATCAAATTCGCTGAAGTCATGAAGTTTGAATGAATTGGAGATTAACCTTCATGCACTTTTCTCCAGATCTATTGGTTGTTAAGGATCTTCCTTCTCTCGAACAAATCCTATGGCCCAACACCATGGTTGTTGTGGTTTCTTTCTCTATGGCCATTTCTTAAACCGTTATACCTCTTGTTCTTTCGAAAACAGTCCAAGTGTTCTCTCAACGCCCTTCTGGCACTCTGTACATCAAAATTCTCTAGATGTTTTACTCTAATTTCATCATTCGTGGCCCATCCAGGTTTAGTGTTGAAACCATGGGCTCTGAACTTGAATTTTGTCCATTTCAACAATAATCCTTTTCTGAAACTTTTTCTTCAACTTCAACTGACATGGCCCATCTAGGACAAGTGTTGAAACGTTGGCTTTGATACAAATTTGTAATGTCCCCAGCCACCAACAGGCTGAGCAACATCACTCTGTAAACATACTTTTTTCTCTGATACCGATTTGTGACATCCCCAACCTTAAACCAACAGGCCAGTCCATGCCACCGAATAAGTTTAATGATCTGATACCATATATATTTATATACATATCTATCTAATGCAATTTAAACAATTATAACATTTTGTTCATACACCTATTCATGCGGAAAAAGCATTAAAACATACATGCAATATATATATAGACAATTCTAATAACATTATAACTTGACTTCAAGATACACATCATACAGAGAACAAATATTTGGTACTTAAATTTTAATAGATGTCCACCAACTGTGTGTAGACCTTCCACGAACCTCCTAGCCTTATACTACACTGCTCATCACGCTCAGTAGTATGTCACCCCTGAGATGGTACTAAAATCCATCGGGAAAGGGATTTCTAGGCTTGGCAAGGACAACAAGAAAGTTACACAGATCAACAGGAAGGATTTTCTCCAAGGAGCCACTTACACCCACATCCGACAGACCCTCATTCCCCATAGACATGTTCTACCCCAGGAGTGTACACCTTCACTATCACAAGTCCATCGATTGTCCACCTCCTTCCAGGGCTTCAGCAAGAGGCTGGACCGGAAGTCTCAAAGTACTGTAGCTGCTACGGGACTCCCTCTAGGATAACTCACTTCCTCAACACACCCTCTCACTTGGAGAGAGTTGCTCACAGGCTTGACAACCTGCCTCTTCTCTTAAGCTCCTAAGTCCAACAGGGAACCTCCATAGCAACAAATTGGGTATGGGTTATGGTAATGACATCAAGCCACACCAGTCCAGAGAAAATTTGGGTAGCAACAACAAAGGCTAAGGAGCGATATGTCTCAGACACTATGCAATCATGTTGTTCTTCACAAGAAAAATGGTTTGCTTCAAAACATGGTTGTGCAGGTTTCAAAAGTTGCAGAGATCGATGATGGAGTCAATGGCTGGTTATGTCAAGGCTCTATCTCTCTTAGTGCATGCATCATCGGGTAGTATGGAATACTTGCAGAGTGGAAACGATCACCTGAATGGTGAGAGAACCCCCAACGAGCTGACTTTCACCCTTAAAAAATGCAAGTGCCTAGGTTGACACATGTCTTCCTGAAGCTGCATGAGCTCCACTTAACACTCATACCATTTCCCCAAGAACTTAGGACAACATGTCAAACCTTCGCATCTAGGAAATAATAATATAATATTATCCATTTATAGGTGATCCCTCTATCATAACCCCTATTCCTAGAAACGTATCCCCTTCCCTTTCCCTACGTAGTGGAGATTATTCCCCCATAACTCTTTCTTCGTGGTTGGTCTACATGCAACGGTGTAATTTAATTAATGATGTGAGTATTTACATATACAAAAGTGGGCTCATTGGCCTTAGCATTTGGGATCTCTGGCCTAATAAACACATAATCCTTCCTTCTTATAAACACTTGGTTCACCAACCTATAAACATAATTACAATTCAGCAAGGGCTCAGCCTTGGGGTGTTACAAGTATGCATCTGTAAACATTTTCATTAATAGTTGCATGAGCATATTTATCTTGATTCACGTATTCATTTTTAAAGTGGCATAAAATTTTACGCTATATCTATTTGGTTTAATAATGTGGCTTAGCATGGGATCTGGGTACATTACAAATTGGTATTAGAGAGAAGGTTTTAGCACTAGACCTATATGGGGTAGATACTAGCAAGAATTATGAAATTGTGTCGAATTTGGGGAAAATGGTAAAACTGGAGTGAAATTCCCTATTTCTACGAGAATTATGCATATAAATTGGAAAAGGGAGGTCGAATTGATATGCACGGGGATTAATTCATCCATGGGAACCTAATTCCAAAGATTTGATGGTAGCCAAAAAAGAAAAATAAAACATTTTTTTAGAAAATTATTAATTTTTTAAAACAAATGATTCTTTGAAAAATTACATATATCCATTAACATCCCAAATCATGCCCAATATCAAAATCAACGTCCTAAATTCATCTCATAATGTGATGAATTTTTCTAAGTTAAATTTGTTCTTTATCTATGATGAGAAAAAAAAATTAGTTCGCCAATGAAAGAAAAATTATTTGGTTCACTGACAAAGAAATTTTTTTGGATTGTTGATGAAGAGAAAATTATTCTTTGCCGACGATGTTACGAGATTTTTCCCACATGACCTTGGTTCATGTCACAATAGAGGGAGACCATATGTAAATGATAAAACCTATCCTCACACAAGAATGCTGTAAGAAAATAACTACTTTGACGAGAGAAGGAGAGAAATAAATATTTCACACCATGTATCCTACGTCTAATGTCGATCCTCCCTTTCCACCTTTGATTTTTCTTCTGACATCTACTAGTATCAACCTACAAAATAAGACCAAGTATATGCTGCAACAAGGTAGTTATGAATTCAAAGCATACATATAAGTGAAACAAATCAATTATATGAAGAAAACTAACATATATCAACATATTAGATTGTTATTGTGTTGAGGATGGGGAAACCCTAGCGCTCTGAAACAATCTCTCGAAATGTCACACAACAACCACCTACTACAAACTCGCACAGACTGTATCTGGGTCTGATCTATCAGAATGAATTCCGAAGAGGGGGGGAAACCCCCCTCATATAGCAATGTTACGACCAATGATTGATCGGGTACAAGAGCAAAACGCCCATCCTTTGAGCTGCTGTTGCAGCTATGCAATCAACTTCTTTCCAGAGAACAAGGACTCGGGAGGGAAATGGACATGGAAGCTAGCATGTCACATCCAAAAGCACCTTGCGGGTGGGAGCCTAGTAAATGCATCCCACAAATGGACAAACCGTCGAGATACCTCATAAGCTCAACAAGAGTGGGTGAACACATGTAGTTCATGAGAGAGCATGTCCTCATTGGCAAGATTCTAGGACTGTGTCCATCTGAACGTGACCTAAACAAATGGATAAAACAATGGTGGAACCTGAAAGGAGACTATGAGGTTCAACACAGCTCTAAAGGTTTTTTCACAATCATTTTGTACAACCTAGAAGACAGGGAGTGAATCTTTGAGAGTGGGCAATATTTCTACAACTCATCAGGGCTATTCTTGTGATTCTGGATGGAACAATTCATCCCACACAAGGAGGACTTCAAAATGGCTCTAGTCGGGATCCGCCTATACTCTTTGCCGCAAGAGTTCTGGCTGGAGGAAATTCTGATGGGAATAGGGAACACAGTGGGTCACTACGTTAAAACCTCAAAAGCCACAAAGCAAAGGAAATACACTTCATATGCCTGAATCTGTGTTTATATGAATATCTCTAAGGCTCTACTGGGATCGGTAACTCTGGAATATTTGGATGAAGATTGGCAATAAACGCTGGACTACGAACATATTCTTTTCTTCTACAGGAAATCCAATGAACACAACCACCTCTTCAGAGACTACCCTATGAATAAGAAAGCTACCAAAGTAAGTGAGGCCACACAGAAAGATGGCTTCACCACTATCACAACCAGGAAAAAAAACCCTCCAATAAAGCAGAATCCAGACCCCAAACCTAATATCTCGACCAAAAACTCCTATGAGATTCTGAATCAGCTATCGGAGGACGAAGAAATCCAAGATCCGCACAAAGAGAAACAACAGGGTAAAAGAAAGAACCAAACCCCTTCCTCCTCTGACCCAAATCGTGAAATCCACCCAGAAGAGAGGGGAGACGTAGATGGAGACACCTTAATGCAGCTGGATGATCGAGATCTGATCAGGGATGATTTTAAGGATGGAAATTTATTTTAAAATGTAGAAACCTTGGTGAATCTTACTAATCCTTCATATGTCAACTATAAATGTTTGGCTATATTTTTGTAAAAGTATTCAAATTACTAAGTATTTTATATAGTTTTTATAAAATTTTGACGATTTTTAAGGTACAATAATTTTATCCTATAGAATTTGGGCGAATCATTTTTGAAATAGCGAATCTCATTTTTGGAAAAACCATGGAAAATTAGCCCATGAGCGAAATTTAGCCCCTAAAATCATCTCTGGCATTGATCTAGAAAAACTTGAGGAGGCCCTCAATCAAAAGGATCTGCAAGCCCTACCTAAAGAGCAACTCTGAAAGGTACATAAAGTCTTTCTTAACTCCTCAGCAAATCCACAGCTTGCCTAGGTATGGCCACAGACTCAAGCATAGACTCAAAAATAATACCGCGAGAGAACAAAAGAAGGGGGCGGAAATCAACACATCAACTCATCAAGGAGGCGGGAAATCTTATGCTCAACTCAGGGTAGATTCACAAGCTCTCGGAGGGATACCTCCACCCAACACCACCCTCATTATGATGAAGATAATCACCTGGAACATTAGAGGACTCAATGGTCGATCCAAATAAAATATCCTCTGAGACTGCATCAAAGCAGAACATCCAGATATTCTAATGTTACAGGAAACGAAATGTGCTGGGGCAAAAGAAGAAATCATCTTCCAGCACATTTGGAGAGGATGTGATTTTATTCGAACAGACTCCACAAGGGCCTTAAGGGGTCTATCCATACTATGGAACCCATGCAACAATACTCGAAGCAGATGTTTTTCTACAATAGGAATAATAACGTCCCACTTCAAGGTCATGGGTTCGAATAAGAAGGGAGCTATCACAAACGTCTATGGAACCCAAAGCCAATAGCAAAAAGACAAAGTCTTGGAGTGGCTAGCCCTTATCAAAACAATGTTGACCACACCCAACTAGATCTTAGGTGGTGATTTCAATATGATCCTGTCACTAGAAGAAAAAAAAGGAGGGAGTAAACAACTTGAGCAAGACAGTGGTAAGTTCAAAACCCCCATTGATCAACTAAAGCTAGTAGACATTGAAAACAACAATGGCACCTTTATTGGGTCCAACCGTAGGTCAGGAAACCAACACGTTGCCTACCATCTGGACCACTTCCTTGTGGCTGAAGAACCAATTTAAGAATCCCCTTGTATGGAAAGTCTCATTATCCCAAAATCCGGTTTGGACCATTGGCCAATTGCCTTTAATCTAGAAACACGGGCAATACCCAAATACAAACCCTTTTGGTTTGAGAAATTCTGGCTCTCACACCCAGACTTTCATGAGCTTGCAAAATATTGGTGGGCTCAAGCAGAAATAGATCATGGCACAAGCATGTATAAATTCCAGCAATGCGTCAAAAACTTCAAGCAAGCACTGGAACAAGAACACCTTCGGAAACATATTGCAAAACATATAATACATAGAGAACAAACTAGGGGAGATACAAAAAACTTTCATTTCAAGAACACGAACTGTTGAACTAATGAAAGAGGAGGAGGAGCTTCAAGCGCAACTAGAAGAGAGAAGAAAGAAAGAGGAAATTTTGTGGAGGCAGAAATCCAGGGTACAATGGATCAAAGAGTGGGAAAAGAACACAAAGTTCTTCCACAGAGCAATGGTGCATCGCCGACTCATTAACAAAATTACTCATCTGGAGGATGGCCAGGGTAATCCAATCAGAGAACATACCCAAATAGAAACAGAACTTAACAACTATTACAGTGACCTCCTCACGGAAACTAGGGAGGATAGAACAACAACAATCAAGCAAGTAACAAGTCACATACCTTCTATGGTGACTCCTGAACAGAATGTATCCCTGATACGACCTATCACCCAAGAAGAAGTGGACCAAGCAGTAAAAGCTATTCCCTCAGGAAAGGCCCTAGGTATGGATGGATTTACCACTGACTTCTTCCATCATTGTTGGGACCTAATTAGGGAATAAGTTTGGGAGGTAGTAGATGAATCACATACCTCAGGCTAAGTCCTCCCTGCCCTCAATGCTACTTTTCTCATCCTAATTCCAAAAGAGGAGCGGTTCACAAATCCCAAACAATTCAGACCTATCGCTCTCTGCAATGTCATTTACAAAATCATAACAAAGGTGGTTGCGAACTGCCTCAAGCGAATTATTCCCTTT
>JASDQU010373099.1:38136-51768 GCA_032191745.1 Picea mariana
GAAGAGCTACACCCCCTCAAACAGGCGCTAAAACAGGACACACTTCTGAGGGTGAAATATCTTTGGAAACCCATGGATCAGAGACAACAATGGCATCATTGGAAAACCTATAATCAGGAATTGGGGGTCCTAGAGGATCTAAACCTACAAGCCTGGCAACACTATGCAAGTCACCAAAAAATACCTAATCGAGAAGGCCCGAATATTCTTCGATGGGGACACTCCACTACTAGAAACTTATCAGTTAAAGAAGCCTACTACCTACAAGGAAACTACCAGAATCAATATAGGGATAACATATGGAACAAGGTTTGGAACCCTATGCTATGGCCCAAGGTGTCCACCTTTCTCTGTCTTATTGCACACAACAGAGTCCTAACCCGGGACAACCTCAAGAAAAGAGGATCCATTGATGATTGGACCCTCAATATGCATCTTATGCCTCCAACAAAAGGAAACCAAGGAACATTTATTCAACATATGTTCCTTCAGTCAGTGGATTTGGGACCAAGGAGCTCAAATAATGCACCGATCTAATCAAAACAGGAGCAGCATCAGTGATACGCTTGAAAATTGGGACTCGACCACCTACAACGGTCCTCTGCTGGAATAAATTTGGAAACTCCTCCCAGGATTTATCCTCTATCAAATCTAGAAAGAACGAAACAAAAGAATCTTTCACTCCAAAGCCTCCACACAAAGCTTAACTTGGGAAAAAATTGTCACAACTAGTCAAGGAAACAATCAGAAGCAAGCCCTGAAAACCAGAGGACTTAAACTACAACCCGGAGGAGAAATCCATACTCCACAGCTGGCACCCTATCCTGACCAATCAATTGATGATAAAGGCACCTAAACATCAGTATAGCAGCCCGACCATCTAGACCCCTCCTCCAACAGATTTCATAAAGATCAACTTCGATGGGGCATCCAAAGGGAACCTTGGACCAGCAGGATATGGAGCCACACTCAGAAACTCCAATAGAGAGATCATCTGTTTGGTAGAAGGTTACTTGGGGGAAACCACAAACAATGCAACAGAGCTAACGAGCCTCTTGCAGGGTCTCCAAGCAGCAATCGATAGACATCGTCACAAGCTCATCCTGGAGGGGGACTCACAAATTGTCATCCATCTAATCACCAAGATCCTCCATGGGGAAAAACCGCTGAAAATATCACCCAACTAGTGACTCTTAAGGCTGCTAGAGGAATTCAGAAGCCTCCTTATAACTAACCTCAGCATCATACCCTCTCATGTGAAAAGAGAAGAAAACAGGGTAGTGGACTGTTTGGCAAATGAAGGGGTAGCAAAGGAGACAAAGCACATATACTGGGAATCGCACACCACTGGAAGCTCAGACATCTCAGATTGGTGTCATGCTATGGCCAACAAGGATCTCCAACCCCCAGATGGGGTGCCACATCGAAGAGGAAGGACATGCGGGAACAAGCTGGGTAGAGCCATAATTAATGGCCATCGGCTCCTATCTCCTCACAATTAAGATGGGAGTGAGCCTACACCAGTGGACAAAGCCTCTCATGTGAGTTAAGAGGATGGAATATCAACACACCAAGAACATAGCCTTAATGGCCAAGGCTATCACAGTCACCTTCATCCTTATCAGTCACCCTGAGGGATATGTGATGCATTTGGAAATTGAAAGGTCGAAGGCTGAACCTTTGGAGTGTTGGAGCAGGGACACTCATCTATTCAGCATTTCGGTTATAGCTCTGCTTCTCCACATGCTGAGAGCAAGGGGCTAGCCTCGCAGAGGCACGTCGTGGTATGCATCTAACTCCCAAAGGAAGCATCAGAAGAAGTTTGAAAATCTTTGGCTTTGGCATGCACTCGGAGAACCAGGAAGCCTAAGAGAACTAGAATGCCTCCCATGGTGTATGTGGAGGAGATTGTTCCAGAAAAACCCATCAAGGTTCCTCCAAAACATCTCCTCTTCACTGTCCTGGATAATTGGGATGTCCACACCTGTTTCATGAACGAGGCCAAGCCTCATGCTCCCAGAATGACACACAGTCATAAGGAAGATGACCCAGCAGGGGTATACACAACCTACTATGTGGAGGAAGAATTACAGGGCAACACCGATGAAAAGGAAAATTCAACCAGCAGTGAACTTCCAGGGGAAGTGGCACAATAGAACTAGTTGCAAGGACAACAAGGTGGCAGCGCAAATGAAGACAAGGAGAAGATTGATGCACAGGACCAACCTCCACTCCTCCACCTGGAGCATCTGAAACTGATTTTTGAAACACACAGCATGGTGGAAAACCAAATCCATAGAGCCATCTGAATCAGTCAACACCTTGACATGATGTACGCAACTTACTCTAGCACATCTCCAATCCGACAATGCCCTACGTGCGCTCAGGCCTACGCGATTCCAGTCGGAATGGGAAAGAATGACAAAGATGTTGAGCACACTTGGTAAAAGGATTTGTCAATGATCATAGTTAGAAATTCTCTTTTGTTTCAAACCAGAGATTTAGCTCAATTAGACTATATTTATGTTGCTAGTAGTAGATTAGGGAACAGACTTTAACTAATGGCGGCCATGTGTCCTAGTTTCCTTCGGGCAGGGCAGATGGCAGCCTGGTTATTTTGGTTTGAAAACAAGTGGCATGGAATGGCCAGCTGTCTCGATTTCCTTTTTAGGTGGGACAGCTGGCACTGCAAATGATTGTGTAAACCTACAAATTTAATATAATAGGATCCTCCTTTTTACTTAAAAAAAACAAAAAACATATATCATAATATTGAATCAATTTACACATGTATGGAAGGAAATATAACTCTTTTACTGAAAATTGTGAAAATGGGTAGTTACAACCTGACTCTAACCATCAACACTACCTCGAAGACAAATGCTCAGGTTCATCCATTAGTGCTTCAAGAATCAAACCAACATGATGGATCTTCCTTGGGCAACTCGAAAGGGATAGGAACACACCATACATCCACATATGGGAGAGGATGGAATGATGAAAAACAAGTTCCAGATCAAAGGTATGCTACTTAGATGATCAAGAAAAGTAGGGAAGCTTGCAAATTCATCAACATAATATTGCACCTAGGTTTTCCCCCTCATCCATTCCCTCAAATGTGAATTTATACCATCCTCAATGGGTTGAGGTGGTTGTATTCCATTGTGTACGAGCCAAGGGAAGTTTGGGAACAATGCCAACCAAAAACTTCACCCGAAAATGTGGAACATTTTATTTTTTCATATTTTTTTAGGGAATCTATGGGTTGCACACTAGAAAAGCACAAACATTCATCAATTTCACACAGGTGACTTGTACATGGAAACAAAAACAAAAATGTTGTTTTTTTAAATGAGTTTGATGAAGGAGTATGAGATTTAAGTTTTTAATATAGGGACAAGGGTTAATCCATCTCACAAATGCAATTGATGTGGAAAATTTTGGTATAACAGATGCCCCCTAATGTTTGAGGTTGGAAGGGAAACTGATGGCCAAAATACATTATAACTCTAAGAGGAGAGGATATAATGAAGTATATCCAATGAAAGTTCCGGAAAAACTGATCCAAGAAAAAAATCATTAGCAAAAATCAAGAGTGTTCTCTTCCCATGTCAGGCATACCCATGCTCAAAAGAGATGTAAGCATGGACGCCAAATCATGCACACTGCCAATCCATGAAATATATGAAGGTATGTCTGATTTCCATGGCCACTAACAATACACAATGGATCCATGCGATATATATAAAGTAGCAATCATGGCCATGAAGAATACATAGTGTGTCCATGGGAAAAGCATATCATAGCCATGAATGGATACAAAGCGGAGCTATGTCTCCAAATAAAAATTAGAGGATATCTGGAACCAATGGAGTGGACAATCTTATCCTCTCCAAGCATAAATTTCTGATGGGTGGTACAACATGTCGGGTAGGATAAAAAAATATGTGATTCTCGTACGTCACCCGAAGTCTTCAAAATGGCCCGTCGAGGTACGAGTCTACACCATGTGACTAGATATGTCAGGGTGGAACATAGTGAGACAATGTTTGATTATCGATCATTGATGTATATTGCTAAAAAATGTGAGACTACCCACCGATGATGATAATGGGCATCAAGGTACCATGGTACAATTTAACAAGAGTGAATAAATGAGATGGTGTCAAACACCTACTGTGAAGGTTTTGATGAAACATTGACATGGTATCAGAGATGATATGATTGGAGCAAGCCAAACAAGCGAGATGAGGGAAATTAGAGTTTCAACAAAGCGTAATCTGCGTATCAAATAGTGTCACAACCTTTCCCTATCAAAAAGTGTGACAGTTGAAAATGTCGCATCCTCTCCCTATTGTAAGTTGTGAAAATTTCAGGAATTTATGTGTTGTGTCATGGCCTTGGCTCTCAGTTTTCCATAGTGTATCACTTTATGAACTACCAAAGTGTGACACTAAGTCTAGTGTTGCACTTTATCCTTCAATAGGGTGTGACACCCTTGAAAATTTAAATTTTTGCAGTGTTTTTCTCAAGATTTTCACTTGCAAATTAAGGGTTAATTTACAGGGTTTTTAGAACTAGTAAGAGGGATGTATACGACACCAATTCATCAGTCAAACTTGGTGATAATTATCACACCATACAAATATTTTGAATGTAAGCGAAAGGATGAATTCCAACTCAAAAGGAAAGGATTGTACAATTTGACGATGATTATAGAAACAAAACCGACAACAATGATTGAGAAGACTAGATGAGAGAACCATAAGGATGAGGTCACGAGACTTTTTCTTGAGTTAATTTCAATTGATTTATGGTTTCAAGTTTCCACATGAAAGACTCCAAATGAGATATGAGCCACCTTGGAAGGTATCTTTGGAAAGCAGGATGAGATGAGAGGCCATATTCTTGAGGTAGAGTTGAAAACCTTGGATCCTAAAAGTTTTGATAATATATAGGATTTCTTTACCAAGTTTAAATATTTGATATTGAGATTAGAATCTTGTGGTATTGATAAGTCTAAACAAGTGGACCAACTTATTCTAACAATATTGGCCAAGCTAGGACCATAATATGTTGTGTATGTCTCCACTTTCCATTCTGGAATAAATCTCTTGGGATCAAAGTGGAAGATGTTCTTCCATCCTGAAATGAAGTTTTTGGAGGCCTCCTTTCCCCCTCTACCTATTTGATGATTTCAGCCTCTATTGTTGTTATCTCCTCTAATCCTTGCATAATCAAGTTTTTGATTTTTCCCTCTTCTTCCATCATTTCTTTCTTGAACCTACCCTGCACCGTACCCAAATCTTCAATTACCCACACTACCTCTTCTTGTAGTAGTCCCAGTCTTTGTGGCATGATCTTTGGATGATCCCTCATTTTCCCCACTTCTACCTGTGCCTACCATTGCGCTAGCATGACTATCATGCAATCTRTTGGTGGTAGTGTAGCCTCCCTTTCTATTGCATGYTGTACCTATTCTTATGCCTCTCTTATCTTGGCCTCTGGGGCCTTCATCTTTGGGCCTTCTATCAACTCTTTCCACACCTACGTGTTTTCCTTTCAAAGTTTTGTGCATTCACACTTAATCTTCTTGATGTTAGCAATCGTTTTGGCTTTCATTCTCTTTCAACCTTCACACACCTCTGGTGGTGATCCTAGCAATCTCCTTAGATTTAAATACTCTATATGTGATCATAATCCCTTAATGACTTCACCAATCGTCTGTGCTTGTTCCTCCATAGTTTCTTCGACTACTAGGGGGACTTCTAGAATTTCTTTATAGAACTTTTGGACTTCTGCTTGGGTTTTCTTAACCATTCTCTTAGCCTCATCCTTTTCTTTTAATGTTTTCTCGGCTCTCTCCTCAACCCCGTCTTTGTTCTTCAAAGCCTCGTCTACTCTGCCTTCAACTTCCTTCTTTTGTTGTAGTGTTTTGTCATACTTATCCTATATTTGGGCTTGTTCATTCCTTATTATTTATAAATCCGTGTGTTCTTTGTCTCCTCTGTTTCTGATTTCATGTACCATTCCTTCTTGCAGGTATTGCAACTTTTGCATGGAGATCCTTGAAATGACTATCTTCAGATGGCCCAATGCATTTACTTTTTCATGCAACTCTCCCACTAGCAACTCTATCCCATCTGTCTCAATCTATATGGTTTTTACCCTAGTGTCATCTTTTTCAGGGATGGGTGCATGCTTGCTACTTCTCTCCTTGGCCCTATTGACGATTCTCCACCGGACTTGTGCTCCTTCATCATGTTTGTAGATTCCAACATTTTTTGAAGTACATCCAACTAGTCTTGTACTTTCTTTTGTTGTTCTTCTTGCTTCCTTGCTACTTCTTCCCATAACTCTTCTATGGAATCCTATATCTAGTATCCAATTCTATCCATATCTTCATTGTTTAATATGTAAAAAGGGGTCCTCATATGCACCTTATCTTTCTTGTGCGACCCTATTATTTTCTCTTCCGCCTTATCCTTCCTTTTTGGTTCTGATTTGGGGACCATTGATGTGGCCTACAGATTGTCTACACCATTCGTCTGATCTTTTCCTTGGTCATCACTCAACTCCTCATCACTCTTTTCTTGTTCACTCTCCTCTTCTAAGAGCTATGTTTTCTCTCGTGGACTCTTCCAATCTTTCTCCCAATCATCGATTATCGAATTCACATCTTCCGTTGTCAACTTGTAAATGGTGGGTAACCATTTCGTTGTTGGATCTTTCTTATCCTACACGTACATATGGTGCATGCTGACTCTAAATCAGGAAACATCCTTATATGTTGCTACTGCTTCTTCGGATATGTGTGGAATTTGCACAACTAAATAATTGATCCTCTCCAAGTAGGTAAAAAATGTGATGTTGTCGGATCCTCTTCTGCAACCCTAACTCCCTCTCTTGTGGTTTGACCAGGATTTCTATCATCTCTGGGACAATCCTTGTGCAAAAATACTGATCCCTATCCAAATCAAGGATTTTTTTTTATATTCTTGACATCATGGTCCATAAACTTGAGGTTGGAAATATTCTCGAGCATGCCTTCGTTACTTCTCACATTAGTCAGAAATGGTGCGACCATCATTGAGTACTTTGCATTGACTGGTATATTTATCTGTGGTGAATTTCCCTCCCTTGGTGGTAAGTAGTCTCTATGAAACTCTGTTGGTGTCATCGAATTTGAAGCTTCGACTACCTCCTCGACCTCTGCTGATAATTCTTTTTGTTTTGATTTTTTTTTGTAGTTGTAGACGGTCCTCCAATTCTCAATAGTCCCATATGTTTCCTATTACTGGTTCCTAAACTTAGCTCTTCATGTCTTAATGAGTCGTTGTAACTCGACTATGATGGATCAAATTTATTTACTAACACTTGCATGTAAAAATGGTTGAGACTTAACGAATTCGTGCTATTTTTGTGCTTTCGAGCCAACTGCACCTTTATTATCCTTCCTTAACTAACTTGTCCAATCTTCCATCTTGGTTGATGAGTTGTTTTATTAAATGTGTATTTATTACTAAATCCATCATGTTGACATTCGACACTATAGGTTAACACATAGATCTCATCCCTAGCGAAGCCACCGGATGGTGTATGGTTGCGGGTGTGATTATGTCAATAATCCCAATTTTTTGACGAACTTTGTTGAGATGCGTTTCTTATGGATTCCACTATAAATAATAAAATACAACGGGATTCCCTTCACCAACATATGTGAATAAAAAAGGTGCTCCCCATATTCAAGACCTATTGTTTCTTTTGGTTGAATTGTTGCGGTTGCGACATTAGCAGTGGGGTCTGTGTCGATGATTTGTCTTCTACTAGTATTTTATGAATCATGGTTCAACTCCTTGTCTTTGATATCAACCACCAATGACTATTTTGAGCAACATTCATCAGTGTTGTGCGAGGAACATTTGTGGAAATTGCACCATTTTCTAGTTTCATTCTTCGTCTTTCCATTACACTTATTTTCCCGTGGCTTGGTCAAATGAGTTTTTGGAGTATTGCAGGTATCATGGAATAAAAAAGCAGTTCACTACAAGCTATACACCTCAGCAGAATGGTGTTGCAGAATAGAAGAATCGTACAATAATGAAGATGACAAGAAGCATGTTGAAAGGAAATAATCTATCTAATGAATATTGGGTTGAAGTTGTAGCGTGTGCAGTGTATATATTGAACATGAGTCCAACAAAGATTGTGTGGGACATGATTCCTCAACAAGCATGGAGTGGTAAGCTTCATAGTGTTTCTTATTTTAGAGTATTTGTTGCATTGCATATGCACATGTGCCTAAACAAATGAGTAAATTGGATGAAAAAAGTGAAAAATGCATTTTCATTGGTTATGATGAACAATCTAAGGTATATAAGTTGTTTAATCCTATAAATAAGAAAGTCATTGTAAGTAGAGATGTTGTATTCAAAGAGGAAGAAACATGGGATGGAAATATAGACAAGATAATTACAGGTACAAGAATATTATATGAAGAACAAGGAGAAAAAAGTCAAGAAGAATAATCAAATGAGCAAGGAGAAACACCATCAAGAATTCCACAAGAAGAAAACTCACAAAGGCAAGTTGAGCAAGGAGAAACATCAAGTCCACAAGTAAGTTATGACTCAAATCCTACACTTGAATAATTAACATCAAGATTAAGAGGCAAAAAGACTAGAAGCTTGCAAGAAATATATGATTAAGGAAATAAGATAGATTTGCAATCCAATTTTGCTCTATTTACTCAAGATCCTACATATTTTGAGGATGCAATTAAGGAAGAACATTGGATTAATGCAATGAATGAAGAAATGGAGTCTATTAAGAAAAATGATACATGGGGTCTAGTTGATTTACCTAAGGAGAAAGAATGCATAGGTGTGAAATGTGTGTATAAAACTAAATATAAGGCAAATGGAGAAGTTGGAAAATATAAGGAAAGATTATTAGCTAAAGGATTTGCACAAGGATATGGAGTTGATTGCAATGAAACATTTGCACCTGTAGCAAGACTTGATACAATCAGGATGGTACTAGCTATTGTAGCTCAACATAATTGGAAAGTTTATCAAATGGATGTCAAATCAACCTTCTTGAATGGATATTTAGAAGAAGTAGTCTATGTGCAGCAACCACCAGCGTATGAAGTAAAAGGTCAAGAAGACAAGGTTTACAAGTTGAAGAAGGAACTTTATTGATTGAAGCAAGCACCAAGGGCTTGGTATAGCAGGATAGATTCATACATGATAAAAAAAAGAATTCATAAGAAGCACTAGTGAGCCTACACTATACACCAAAGTCAATGAACAAGGTCAGATCTTGATTGTTTGCCTATATGTTGATGATTTGATATATACAGGTAATCTCTCTATTGATATGTTTAAATCATCAATGAAGAAGGAATTTGAGATGACAAACTTGGGGTTAATGCAATATTTTCTTGGCATTGAAGTCACACAAAATGACAAAGGAATTTTCATCTGTCAAAGTAACTATGGAAAAGATGTTTTAAGAAGGTTTAGAATGATAAACTTCAGTTCAGTTTCTACACCTGTTGGCACAAAAATAAGTAGAGAACAAAATGAGATGGATTTCGAATCAACCATATTAAGAAAATTGGTTGGAAGTTTGATGTATCTCACAACGACTAGGCCAGATATAATGTTTGGATTCAGTCTGATTTCTAGATTCATGGACACACCAAAGAATTCACATTGGCAACTAGGAAAAAGGTTACTGAGATACATTGCAGGGACTATGAATCATGGCATACTGTATTCCACTTCAAATAATCTGTAGTTGGTTGGATACATAGATAGTGATTTTATAGGAAGCATTGATGATAGAAAGAGCACATCTGGATATGCATTTCATCTTGGAACAGGAGTTGTGGCATGGACATCAAAGAAGCAACCAATAGTGAAAATCTCATTAGCAGAAGCGGAATATGTAGCAGTTGCATGTCAAGCAGTCTGGATGCAAAGAATTTTGAAGGATCTAATGTAGAATCAAGAAGAGCCTACTACAATCTATTGTGACAACAAGTCGACCATTGCACTATCAAAGGATCATGTTTTTCACAAGAGGACGAAGCATATTGACACGAGATATCACTTCATTCGAGAACTTGTCAACAATGGAGAACTCATCCTACAACATTGCAGATCAAAGGAGCAACTTGCAGACATATTTACAAAGGCTTTAGCACAAGACCAGTTTGAGTATTTAAGAGAAGCATTGAGAATTGTAAATATTAATGTAATTAGTAGTAGAAAATATGGGGGAGTGTTGGAAGACGTTAATTTCTACCTACCTCCGTTAAAACAGAACCTTCCACTCAACCACTGGTTATTGTTCCTCCACTGCCTTTTGTGAATGCTCTAGAAAATTCCACCGACACTCCAGATTGTTTCGAGAAAGCTCTGGATCTTCCAAATGCTTCCACACTCTCTATAAAATCATAAGCAATGTAACCATTTCAGTAAATGTACAATACAATCGTTTTTCTCTGCATTTTATTGTTCTTATTGTTCCTTAGCTTCTGCCCACACATCCTTCATTTTTGTAACCCAACTTGAACGGTATGTGGACTTCTTGTTACTAACCAAATTAATCGTTGTTGTTATCTCAGATGTAGAGGTTGATGCGCACTAAATAGTTCCTTAATGAACAATTGAGTAGTTGAGTTTTTTTTGGCTCAACTAACTAAAACCCGTACAGGATAGAACCACATGGATATTTTCTTTTAATAAAAGATTATTCCTGGGGAGTCTTGCTCTTATGGACTTATCCGCGTGTCGATGTTGGTTATTGCACATAGAATCAGGGTGCAACATCAAACTAATATTGCAATTCTTGTTTAATACGCCCCCAGTCACTAGTCGAAGCATTTTCGTTGATGGAATTTGGCTGCACTGGAAATTGAGGGATGAAAACAATGATTTCTAGGTGTATCATTTTCCAGAAGCAAAGATCTTCAACCCGTAGCAGTGTTTGTCATCCGTTGCTTTGTTTCCTGTTATTTGTTCTTATCATTGGCTTTTGCAAACTGTCTTCGTCCACCCAAAAATTCTCTGCCACTTGAAGTGCCAACATTCCTGATGTTAACTTGCGTAAGTAGAAAGATCGATATCAGTCAATGTATTTTTTTGCATCTCGTAGCCTTTTATCTTCCATTTGTTTACTCTGTAAAGTAATTAAATGTTCAGGAAGAATGACTTCCACAACAGCCAAGGTGGCTTGAAATTTGAAGTTGAGAATATTTCTTGTTGCTGGTAATGAAAATGAATACTCCATGCGTGATAGTTGCACCACTGTCGAAATCTTGACCCGGATAATCAACAAATAACACAAGTCTTAAAAACCTAATGTGAGTGTTGGTGAATGTGAATGAGAGAACACTCATTTCACATTAAATAATTGCGATAGCCTATCTCAATTTTATAGTGATGTTTCACTCCAGTTCATTCTTCTACTTCTTCTGCACCCTTCATATGTACGGGAGCTGGAGCTTTAGCGCTGGTTTTGCACAAGGAATACCAATTTGTCATGATAATTATGAATTCCTTTAAAGTAAAAGTAATGTATAGCAGTCAAAACCTCGCCACCAATCTCATAATAATAAAACGATGAGTTTTTTTATGAGGTGCTCATTAAAATTTCTGAAGTGATCCGAGAGCATATTTATCAATTGCCAAGGAACTTTTATGCCTAATAGAGGAGGAATATTATATACAGGTCAAAAGTGCAATTCCTTCATCGACATTTGATGAGCTTGTATTAGGTGAGATACATCAAGTTAGCCTGTATTGCGATATCCAACTTTTCTTGCACAATATTCAGGATACACACGGAAGCGATCTTTTAACGCCTTCACAGAATAGCAAGACATAAACCAGACTACGCCTTGTTTAGTTTGGAGAGTTATTTTCCATTACAACCGTCCAATGCATTGGCTCAACTTAATCAAGCCATTTCCACGTCATAGTTAATTATTTCTCAGAAATTGTGGTCTTCAGGAGACTATTATATATGACGAGTGGCGATTTCTAAAAGAGGTAAAGTAATCATATGGAAATCATGAAATGATTTTAAAATTTTTTTTGTGGCATGGAGTGGTAGTAAGTTCATTACGCTAAAGGCATACATCTATTGATAATGGGCATAATTAATGATCTTTTAACTTTATTTAACCTTAAACCCTAATCTGATGGCTATGCATTGAAGATGTTGGCATATTCTTAGTCGTCCTCCAAAATCAATGGGTCAGATTTATTGTTCATAACTTTCTTGCATTTATCAAGGCATTCGTTAACATGTTTACTTTTTAGCATTTACCTAATCACATTAAAAAATTACTGTAAAGATGTGTAATTGCCACGTTTAAATGGTTAAGCAAGATTAAACCATGACATCTAAATAAATGCACACGTTCATATTACCACAGACATTTTATATTAGAGGCACGCGTTCTCAACTGATACCTTTCGACGTTTTCAACCGCAGATTAGCAACTGTGCTAGTCATTAAAAGGCTAAGTCATTATATAAAAGAAGAAACGTGGTAAGGAGAGTGAGTCATGAGGAATATAATATATGTTTGTTTTTATCATGGCACGAAGTGGTGTTTGAAGTCTTAACCAAAAAAAAGGCATGGTATAATAGATGGCATAAAAGGCATACGATGGAAAAATTAATAAAGTCAAGCCATCACATGTTCTAAATAAAGTGAAAGAACATGGCTATATAATAATAATATTAGGCTTTGGTATGTCATGAAAAAGTGCCTAAAATTACAACCTAAGGTATGGTATAACATTTTTAAGGTAAAGTAATAGTTAGAAGGTTTGTAAGATCACAAGGTTGGTGTAAGGCATAAGGGTTCAAAGACCTTTGTTAAATATGTAAAATAGGCGGTGTGAATAATGTGAGTAGGAAGAGGCTATTTTTGTGATTGTTCAAGAGTTTCAATATCTTTACCAATTACCATATCATCCTTGCCAAAATTTTGTAGTAAACCTGTGTTTATTTGAGAGTATCCTGTGCAATTTCAAAATTGATCATTTACCATCATTTGTTAGGAAATGTTCGTAATAAATTAACATATTCTTTAATGACCTCTTCTTTGAATGTGCAGCGACAACTCAGCGGGAGCGCACAAGACTTTGAGCAAGTAATTCCAAAATGAGAGGGGGAGCCTGGCAACACTTTGTCGGCTAAGTATTGTTGACAAAAATAATCGTCAACACAGTTCTTTTCCCTACTCACAAGGGCGTTGTTCGAAAGTCTTTGTTTAATCCCTCTGCACGTGCTGCCCAAAACTACAGTATTATAGAAGACCTTGTGCAAGCCCTCTGTAATGTCGACTCTCGAAGTCCTTCAAAGTTGTCATACTCAATGGAAGGAACTATTAAAGGCTATTGGTGGAATTGATCCTACCGATACTAATTTAATAATTTTTGACTTGGAAGATCATATTCCAAGGCTTCCTCCTCAATTAGTGTTTCAGATCCAGATTGTTGTGGAAAACAAGAATATTTGTCGAACCATTATTGATGAAGGAGTCTCAACTTGCGTTATATCCATTGCCTCGACTTGCCTTATATCCTTACAGAGTCACACAATACTC
>JASDQU010373099.1:56924-69915 GCA_032191745.1 Picea mariana
CTATGGGCACCCACATTAAATTCTTTCTCGTTCACATCCCACATGTGAACTAAGTACTCAAGCAGTCTGAGCTGGGCTCTCATGCCCTGAATCTTGAAGAATTTCAACAACCCACACTGCCCGAGGGCCATAACTGTTCCCTTGTCATTCCCGGTGAGGTAATATTCTTCTCCATGATCTCTCTTGCACCATTCCAACATATTGACCATGGAAGACCTGCTAAGGAACCATAAAAAGAGATTAGCAACATAATTTTCTTTCCTGGGGGTTTTCCCTTCTTGGATTCATCTTTTGAAAATTTGGGTTGTGGCCGTCGCAAGATTGTTCATTCGCATAGTGAGGCATCATCGCACCCTAGATTTAGGGCCGCCTATGGTGATCCTAGATCGTCATAGGTCTCGATATAGGGAACCTGCGATGACCACAACAAATGGGTAACCCCAAAAAATCAACCCAAATGCACATTTTCAACCAATGAAAATCAATTTTTAATCCATGAAAATATAAAGGAGATGAAGATTATCTTTTTTGTGGAGATGATTCGTGAAATGATTAGTTGTGCACTTCACAATACACAGTTGAAAATCGAGGTAAAAAGGGGGAGCAATGTTTGGGTGAAGTTACAAATGAAATAGTAAAATGTGGTTTTTTATCTATTTTATTGATTTTTATTAATTTTCATTTGTATATTATATTATTTGTTATGCTTCATCAAAACCCTAAATTCCTAACAACTTTACAGGTGATTGATTTTTTGAAGATTGAAAAAGTCTAGAGGTGAAACGTTGGAACAAGGATCCACTTTTTTTTTTTTGTTTTTCTATATTTGTCGCATGTACATATCCTTTTAAGTTTTTTCAAGAAAAACTTTCAGCAGAGTATTGATTCTTTCTCACACATGTGAAACCATGAGAATGTAATCGAGTAGTCTTTTGTCATTTTTTCAAACTCGTAATGGTAACACAAAAAACAAAGCCTATGGAGTATCCTTTAAGCTCTTTTCGCACTCCTTAAAAATGAAAAGATTGTCGAGAGACCTTGCTCTTTTCACGCTCCTAAAAGTATTTGAAGAAAACATCTGATGATTAGTAGGTTATCACTTTTTCGGTCTCATCAAATTAATTTATGAAAAATGACCTGATGGAGTTCTCTTTTAGTGTTTTTCAAACTCTCTAACATTGAAAAATCCCTGAGATTTCTCTCTTTGGACTTGTTAAACAAACATTGAAAGAACCATATGGGATCAAACCACTCCTTCTTAGGGTTCGTTAAACATACTCCGAGGGACTCGTCCGAAGAATGAGTTTACATCAACAAGCATATGTTATCCTCCTCAAGCTTGCATAAAAATAAAGAGGTACTCGTTAGAAAAGGTGGGGTAAAATTGGGAAAGAAATGTGTCTCTATATTCGTTTTAGTGGAAGTAATAGTCGTTCTTAAACATGACACCCCCCTTCATAATTGTATCTAGGTTGGGAAATCCATTTGTCTCTCGTTTGATCATCCTCATGTCCATATGTCGAGTCCTCCTTGATTCAATGCTTCCAAGACCATTGTCATGTTTCTCATATGTTCAAGATAAGTCCAACCTAAACAATATTTCTATCGAGTCATCCAAGTCCCTGTGTCAGTTCTGAATCACTTCATACTCTGATCTACCTCAAATATGTTACATATTTTGTGTCATTCATGGGATATACATCAAGGACCTCCTGTGATGAGTCTTTTCCTTTCGACTTCAACACATTATCTGGGAATAAGACTTAGAAATTATTCAGTACCTTAGAGCCTCCATTCCTCAATGGCAGGTTTCTTCACTTTCAATAGTGGGTTCAAATCATTGAGCCATGTTTGGAAGATTCCAACGAGTGTTTGAATTCAACTCATTTATTTGAATTTGTTGGATTGTACTGGGGTACCTTGGGAGTCATTGACATAAATGGTTATTTCCCTCGCACTTGTTTACGATTTTCATTAATGACCGGTAATCAAGTGGTTTCTACCATGTTCAACTTCAGCACCTGTAATCACGTGGTTAGATTCGTACTTAGAGACAATGGAAATGAAGACCCTGGATCTTATCATTTTGGTTCAAGTTGCGATGGAGTATTCATGATTTATATTGACACATAGATCCACTTTGTATGTCTCGTGCGTCTATTTGAATTTGATTTCTTTAGAGCATAGATCCATAGTATATTCCTGGTGGCTATGTTGAATCATGATGACATGGATCCACAATGTATGTTTTGTGTCCATGACTCACTAGACACTTATGATTAGAGTCACTTGTAGTCTTAGCATGGGATGATATTATGCAAATGCTTGATTGTTTGGATGTTCTCAATCATTGTGTTCCTTGTTCGACACACACATTATACAAAATATTTCAGTTGTCATGAGTTCCAGCTTCATACTTTGGGGGGAATTCTATTACACATTATTTTGGTCACCCCATTGATCCACTGACATCATGTGTTCATGTTCCCTAAAAATATTAAAAGATTCTTTCTACATGAGAAAAGTGATTTTATTTCCTCTGCCAAAAACCATATGAAGGAAGGTCGTCGTAGTATGCTCTATTCATAGGGTGCGATGATACCTAATCATCACATGTTGCACTAGACATGGATTGCAATGTCATCACAGGCTGCTAAGTATGTAAGGTGCAATGATGCTTTAAGCTTGGGAAAAGTCAAATTTCACGAATGTTCTAGAAGGGGATATTCTAGAAGATGAGGTGGCCTCCAATCAGTTTGGATCTTACTCTCTTCTATGATTTGGTGGGATCATCCTAATATCCTCATCCATCTCTCTTTCACACTATATAAATAGGGATCTCTCATGGAAAAGTCTAAGGTTGAAAAGGTTAAGATTGGTATGGATATTTTTGCTTCCTCTTGATAACTTTGGTTCGGTTCTACAAGCTACATGGTGGATATTATTCATTCAAAGGATTTGGAGAAAAGGTGTGTGTGTTGGAGCAAAGGGCCATCAAAAGGGGACCTTGCAACATCAAAACTTTTGGTTGTATTCTCCACTTTCTACTTATTATGATACATTGGTATGTTTCTTTCCCATAAAACTAGTCTTGTTTTATTGTATGATTCATTGATCACATACATAGGTTCTTGTTGAGTATATCGTGTTTCTTTAACTTTGGTTATCTTCTGTTCCCTTGCAGGTTCAATATCACAGGAGCATTGGAACGGAGATAGGATGGAAATGGCAAGAGTAAATTACATTTAAAAGGTATGTTGTCTATCTCTTGTTAGCTAGAAAACTCAATAATTAGAGCTTAGGGAAAGTATCATATTCTATTCGGTTTTGTTCTAGTTTCCAATAGAATATAGGAAGATTTGTTTATGTCCGCATTTACTGATTAATCCGATAAAACTTCCAATGAATGTAATTCTTCAAGACATATAAGAAAAAGCATTATGTGGTTTTCTCCCACTTTGGGATTCCACGTAAAAACATTGGTGTACTGTGTATGTGTGTGATTTATCATTTGTTCATTGTTTATTTACTCTGTAACTAGTGGATCATAATGGTACATTTATATAACACTTTTATTTTGGTGAAAAAAGATTAAATTTCTCTATTACTGATTCACCCCCCCTCTCAGTAATCCAACACCGCATCTATATGTCCTTCAAATGAAAGAATATAAAAATTAACTTGTACCTTGAAAGGAGAGGCGATTACAAAGTGGTTTCTTGATGAATATGTGACTATTGTTATCGACATGCGTTGAAAGATGTGGGAAAAATTCTCCATCATTTCGTCTCTCTGTCGTGTGAGAGCTTGCTCAAGCAACAAATTAATAGAATCTTTTTCTCCATCACTTCTCTTCTCTTCCACCATGGAGGATTTATTTGGCATGCGAGAGAAAGATTTTATTCAAGAGAGACAAGATAGAGACCCAAATTTCTATACTCGGACCTCATCGAGGACATGCACTGAAAAACAATCAAGAGAAACCTACTCTGATAGGTCCAATAATCTGAATTATTTTTGGCACAAAATGACAGCGGAGATAAAATAAATAAATGTATAGAGATATATCATATATACAATAATATCATATATACATATCATAGGTATAACCATAAACGCATAGATATAGTAATACACAATTTCTATTAATGAGCAAAATGTACAAAACTATAGAAATATAGAGTGAAAGTCTCGCTAGAATGGTGGTAGCTTATCTATGAGAAGAGATGTGATGGATACTCACATTCACAAGAAGATGATTGTTACAATGAGGATCCAAAGGCCTTTTTATGATAAATAAAATCCAAAACCCTAACCCTGGAAGATAAAAATCCAATAGTTTTATGGACCCCGTTTTGGGTAGTTTGGTGTATCAACATCTCGGGGGTGTAACTTTGGCATACAATCTCTCTTTGGGTTGCACGCTAGCTCATTGGAAAGGTATCAATGAGGAGATTCATTTTAAGGGATAAATTAGAGCCTTTTAATATCATTGAGTATCCCAATCCTAATAAAACATTTTTTAGACCCTCAAAATAACCCTAGAAGTTTAGGAACCAAAAAACTACTAAAAATAGTAAGTTGCCAAAAAATGGTTTCGAGCCAGTTGGAATAGGTGGGTGGATACCGAGATCCTCCTATATCAAATGTAGATCTATAAATATCTATGATGGATTTTCCCATTTAATACTTATATAACGATTTTATGATCTTTCACTCTAGTTGTCTAACCATTGTTTTCGTGCTTTAATGCTTTTAACGGTCTTGTCATTTCCAATCTATCTCATCTCCTAGTTTGTTGTAGTTCTATGATGATGTGTGATGTCGATTCATTCTACACAATATTCCCTAGTATTTTTATGCTCTTTTTCTTTTCCTTATATATACTTTTTATTTGTTTTTCCTTCTTTTTATTTCCTACTACGATACAACTATTGTAATACATGTGTTTCATCACAACCCAAATTACTGCACAACCTATCAACCATATCTATATAGTTTATGTTCACTTTGACTCACCAATCCTTTCAAGAATTTTCCATTCAAGGTTTCTAACCTCACAACACCTATCTCAATTAGTTTTTGAATCACATAAGGTCCTAACTAGTGCATTTGAAATTTCCTTGGATGATCCATACACTTGTTCTCATAAATTAGTACCAAATATCCAACTTGAAACTTATTATGTTTGATGTGTCAATCATGCCAAAACTTCTCTTTGTATTTTTGAACTTGATGATGGAATCCTGTGACAAAATGATCCTCCTCAATTTGTACTACCTATGCCAACCTCTCCTCTACTGTGCCAATATTTAATAGCTTTGTGATTGTTGCAATGCGCAGGATAGGAAGAATAAAATCCATTGGCATTAATTTTTCTTGCCCATAGACCAACCTGAAAGGCATCTATCTTGTCAACTTATTTCTTTTAGTCTTGTAATACCATAATACTACATGAACTCTTAAGTCTCGATCATCTCTCCCTACATTGTAAATCTTTGTCAAGTAATTCTCCAATATCCTATTAAAAAATTCCATGGTTCCATTGGCCTGAGGATGATAGAGTGTAATATTTTGGTGATCAATATGGAACTCCTCAGTCAATGCTGCAATTGTTTTGTTTAGAAAGTATCTCCCTTGATCACTGAGTAATATGTGCAGACATCCAAACTTTATGACTGCATTTTCGAACATAAATTGTGCAGTTGTTTCTGTAGTAGAGTCTATAACCGGGGTTTCTTCTATAGTGCAGTTGTTTCTTAGTGCCAAAACTTATTTGCATTAGTCTATTTCATTGTAGCCAATCTTTCATTCCATCTCTATATGCATCCCACCATCTAGCTGGATTTTCTTTCAATACCACATCCAATTCTAACATCCTTTGTTGTTTGGGTACTTGCAACACAAATGTTTTTAAAAACATACTTATATTAGTTAATCTATCATACCTTGGAAGGTTACATAACTCTATTCCAATCCAGCACAAAGATCGATTAATGTGCGCACATCGCCTAGTTGACACTTGATGCATTATTTGTTTCCAATGCTCTAGAACTTCTTCATAATATGACACACATGATTTGATACTTTGCCAACTCAACACACCATCTATTCTGAGTTTGAAATAATCCTCCATCCACATAGCCATGTTATATAAGTTGTGAATTCCATTCCTTCTCGTTGATTATATGTATATTTGTCCTTCTATTGGGTCTAAGGATGTCATAACTTTCAAATCTTCAACCTCAAATATCATATCTCCCCTCTCCAACTTGATGATCGCTTGGTTATCAAAATCCCATTCTAGTCCCATCAGTGATGGATATGGTTGAATTTCATCCACAATATCAATAAATTCAAATTCCTCCATGATGCACACCCCATATATGTTCATAGGTACTCCTGTCAACTGATCAATCAAAACTATTTTTTGTTGATTCACTATCCTAAGCTGAACATGATACCATACCAACTTGGGGTTTCCCATCATCTCCCATGTTTTCCTAGGTAACACAATCACATTAGATCCTAAGTCCAAAATAATATTATCCACATCCTAATCACCAATATGCACATTGAATCATAATTCTTCATTGGTTTGCTTCCTGTATAGCACCTAATTTACCATCCTTCATGAAAATAGAGTTTCCCTTCCTCTAGTGAAGTGATCAATCATGTCGTATAATGTATTGAGTGTAGCCTCATATTTGATTAGATCTACACAATTTATCAATAATTATGTTATCATACTTACCTTCCCTGTTTTCTTCTATGGAATTGCGTGATCTTCTGCATGAGGTGTCATTGATGTTGATCTTCCCCAATATGTTCTGAGTACTTATTTACTTTCCCTTTGATTTGTCTCCTTTTATTGCTGAGAATGAAAGGAGGGTTTAGGCCCTATTCACTTTCTTACCTATTGTTTCATCTGATTTCCTTCATATGTCCTATGATTCTCTATTCTATCTCCCCCACGCATAACAATGGTTACTATGGGTCCTTCATTGTGTCTTTAAGATAATATCATCTACACATTATGATTCATATTCGGGTTCTAGTTTCCTCTAGCTTGCCACTTTCCAACTAGCTTGGGACAAACTTATGTCGAATGATCCAGTGCTCTACAATATATGCTCATCATACATGGATTCTGGAAGTCGTGGGCTAAGTGTCCAAGTTGATTACAATTTTAACATATAAATGATCCTCTTCCTCCTCTTCCAAAATTCTCTATACCTTGGCCTCGACCAAAGTTTTCTTTGTTCCCTTGATTGAAACCTCTTTGAGTATTTTATTTCAAACCCCCCTGCTTATGCTGCAACAGTTTCTTCCTAGATCTTGTATATATCATATGTGCACTCCCTCATCAAGTCAATTGTGCGACAATCCTTCTCCTCATGTCCTACAAATTTGCAAAACAATTTATTTGGTGTACTTTGGTATTTTTGTAGTAGTGTACACTTCATTGTGTGATGGCCACATTTTTTACATATCTCACGGTATCTTCCTTCCAACAATGGATTTGGTACTCCCATCGCCAAATATTGCATGAATGTTGGGAATCTGTCCTTGTGATGGCCTTCAATCCTACATTTTTTACACTAGAATTATTGATGTTTCTCCTTTCCCTTTGGAAGTTTTTCCAATTGAATTGTCAATGCATCCAACTGTGTCTGAACTTGTGTCATTTTTCCACTGTCTCCCATCAAATATTGTTGGATAAATTTCTATTTTCAATACACTAGTTAAGTGGGAGTTAATTGACTAGTTCTATTTTAGACTTCTTATTTTAGATACTCATTGTTATGTTATTTTGCATGCATGCATTCTAATATTATGGAATGTTCTTCCCTATATAAGAGTGTATTCCACTCATTCATTGTATCATATTGATCATTATCTATGTATCAATCATCAACTCATTGGATTAGTGTGAATATGCTTTCTCATTCTTTCATATTGAATCTCTCTTCCTTTCTTAATAAACTTTGTTTGTACATGCTTTAGCTAGATCTCCTGTGCATGTTTCAATGAAACATTGACATGGTATCACAACTACACTACCTGGAGCAAGAAAGGAAAGATAGAGAATAAGGAAATCAGAGTTTCAATGAGTAAATCAGTGTAACATACACAGTCTCACCCTCTCCCTATTGAACAGAGTGACCTTCGCACCCAAACTTATGAATTTTTCAAATTTTTGGTTGGTCGCACCCTAGAAATTGGAAAAGGGTGACCAAGTCACTCTCAATACACTGGAAAAGGGAAATCAACTAAATACTAGTCACTCTGTCTCTTAAGTCAAGGTGCAACCACATCTTAAAATACCTTTCTTGCTATAGTTATTTCTCCCAAAATATTCACTTTTTGAGGAAATAGATTAACAAAGAAGTAAATTGACCCATTATGCAAGTGGGTTTTTAACTATTTGGAGAAATTATTCACCATTTTCTCATAAAGTAAGTCAGAAGATCACCTCCTGAAATTGATACGAATCTGTGGTCGTATCTTTCTGCAGTGATTTATCAAAAAATATTACCTTTTTAAGGAAACGACTCACTAGAGAAGTAAATCTGCCCATTCTTCAAGTGCATTTTCAACCGTTTGGCAAGATTTGTCATCGTTTCCTCAAAAAATAAGTCAGAAGATCGTATCCTAAAACCAATACAAATTTTCCACTTAAAGTTCCCTTTCTACAGTGATTTCTCAATTTTTTTTAGGGTTCTAAGAAACATTGGGAGAGATGGATATGCCACCTATTCTATAGTCAAACTTGGTGGTAATATTCACACGATACAATTATTTTAATTGGAATCCCAAGGAATAATTCCAACTGAGAAGGAAAGGACTTTACAACATGATGATGGGGGCAAAAATAAAACCTACATCATCAATTGAGAAGATGACATGGGTGAACCGAAAGGATGAAGCCACAAGACTTCTTCTTGAATTTATTTCAACTGATCTATGGTTTCATATTATTGCATGAAATAATCCAAACAAGATCTGTACTACCTTGGAAAGTATGTTTGGAAAGAAGGATTAGATGAGAGTTCATATGCTTGAGGTAGAGTTGAATACTTTGGATCCTAAAAGTTTTGATCATATATAAGATTTATTTACTAAGTTTAAATATTTGATATTGAGCTTATCAACTTTTGGTATTGATAAGTCTAAACAAGTGGACCAACTTGTTCTAACAATCTTGGTCAAGCTAGGACCAAAATATGTTGTTTATGTTTTTACTTTCCATTCAGGCAGGTATCTCATGGGAACAAATTGGAAGATGCCTACCATGGATTAATTCATTGATTCTCTTACACATGATCGAGAAAAAATCATTTAGATGGGCCTAATCAAGGATCCCAAAGCACATGCACTCACCATGCATGATGGAAAAGGATCATTCAAACAAAATGGGAAGGAGAAACATAACGAGAAGGAGGGATATTCTATACCATTCAAAGATTCTTCAAGTTCCAAAGACTCTTTAGATTCCAAGAATAAGAATAAGGGAAAGCATTTCACTTATTACAATAAACTGAATCATGAATAATGCACATACATGAAGAAACAAATCGATGTTATGGAACAGGCACTTCAATAGAAAAACCTTGGAAACTACATTCCAAACGGAATCAAGAAGCAGAAGGAAGAAGATCCTGCTCCTAACAAAGGTAATCATCATTCTCTTTTTGCAATTAATTCCTCATCTGGTTCATGGATTATAGATTCTAGTGCATCCCATCATATGGCAAGAAAAGAGGAAGTTTTCTCTTCTTTGAGTCCATGCTCAAGACCCCCCTATTCTCATGGGGTATGATACTCCAATAGTAGTAGAAAGAGAGGGAAGAGTGGAACTCCATAATGGAAGTTTTAAGAATGTTTTACATGTTCCAAATATTTCTATCAATCTACTCTCAATTTATCAAATCACTTAGAAAGGTAAAAAGGTTGGATTTGCATCATATTTAGTCTCTACTTGACATGCATGACAATTCAATCATTGCAATTGGTGATGTCGATCACAAGTCAAGGTTGTATAAATTCAATAATTTTTCTGATGATGGATCCTCTTTTCTACTTTCACATAAGGAGAGTACTTTTCATGAACCTCCAGTGAAACATGCATATACTCGTCTAATTCCATCAGCTCCAGACATGAGAGATGATTCCATACACTCAAATTCTGTACATGGAAATAAGCAGGTAGTACAACTAGATAAGAAGCCAACATTGAAGATTCAATAGATGCCCAAGAAGGCACAATTCAAACTTCAGGAAACATGTATCCTTGCATGGAATCCATTGGATTCGAGGACCCAATCTCAGCATGAGGAGCCTTCTCATGTACTTTCAGCTTCAAAACTTGCGATGCCCATGCATTGCTATATGGTTCAATATTCAGATCCGCAACTCTATTGTTAAGCCCTAATATTGGCTCATTACCCCTTAATTGGGGCATATTACATTAGTAATGTTATTTTATTTATTTCATATTTATTCCATTAGTTGTAATTATACCTCCTAGTCTCCTATATATACCAAGGAGACATTTTCATTTGGAATCATCTTGTACTTGAACATTTATGTGGGGTAAAATGAGCTTTCCCCCTCAAAGAGGCTTATTATCTAAAATTATCTCTTTTTCAAGGTGTTGAGTACTTATTCTGAGGGTTTTCTATGCTATATTGATATTTGGTTCTTAACATATGGTATCAGATCTCAAGGTCTTGGGGTTTCGGTGCTGCATCTGAGAAACCTTGGAATTTTTGCTATAACTTTTTTTATACAACGTTTCAGAAGGAACGACTTGGAGGATATTTAGTAGATGGATCAAGGTACGTTGGGTTAAAATTTCAACTCCTGAGACCTTATAATTTTGGAGATACAGCCTGTGGAACATAGGCTTCTGGTATCATACTGAACTGAGTCATTGCAGACTTTTCGCTATAAAATTGTTTCTGTAATGTTTCAGACCCAAAAATTTGGAGGCTATTGATATAAATTAGTAAGGTATATGTGGTAAAATTTTTATCTTTGGGGTCTTCTTACATTTGTAGATACACCCTGTGGAAGATACGGTATCTGACTAGTCTCAAGAAGGTGTTCCAGGTAAAACAATCATAATGTCTTCCTAGAGTATCCAAATTAAGTGAGACTAGTTTCACTGGATAGTGGACAGTCTGTAGTATTTCGGGTAAATGTTTCATAATTATATATCAATTATTTTGTGCGGGGCATGCTATACAAGTGATATCTCTAGGAAAGGCCAAAAATCAGCAAGTTGTGGGGAAGTTACCATAAATTCCACTTCGCACATCCAATTTTGATCAAACCTATGGAATTGGAGAGAAGAAATATTGGAGAACTAAAAAAAAAGAAAGTTTCATACCCAGAAGGGCCAAAACTTGGGAGATACAATAGAAGAAAGATTGTCTAGAAGAACCACCTCAAAATCAAGGTTCAAAAGTGATACTTGGCCAACATGCCACCCAAAACGGGAACTTCTACACCAAATAAGCCTCCAGACAATCCTAATTGGACTCTCGATGAAGGTGAAGAAATGCGTAGGGACATAAATGATTTACAAAAGAAGATAGTAACAATAGATGAACTACAAGAGATGATGGATTCAACAGAAGCTAAGTTTAAGGCCATAAATACTAAGATGGACGCTTTAAAAGGGGAGGTGATGGAAGTATTGAAAAATTTTGTAATAGAGAGGACACCTAAAAGTGAAAATTCATCCCATGAAATTCATGATGAGGACACAAGGAAGGTGAATCAAGAATGGAGAAACTCTAACCTTGGGTTGAAGACCAACCACATTCCTAAGATCGATATGAGGAAGTTTGATTGCAAGGAACCTATCACATGGATACTTCAGATGGAGAAATTCTTTGATCTACATAATGTGCCACATACACAAAAGGTACAAATTGATTATTTATATTTATAACCCAGTCAATTTGTATGGTATACATGGCTTTGTTCTCGCAAATCACTTGTCACTTGGCCAATTTTCACGGAAGAAATGATAGCACACTATGAGGATACAAGGAGCAATACCTTCTTTAGCCAATTGATAAATCTCAAGTAAAAGGGTTCAGTTACAGAGCACATTGAGAACTTCCAAAGATTGAATATAAAGGTAACATATATTCTAGATGAGCACTTGATTGATTTATTCATAGGAACTTTAAGAGATAACATTCAACATGGGGCTCTCCTTTGGGAACCCAAATCATTGGAGAATGCATTTGGGGTGGCAAGAAATGTTGAAAGTAAAAATATGGCTATGGCTACTAGAAGGACCAATCCTAAAATATAGAGAGAGAATAATTCTCCTTCTTCTAAAACACCTCAACCTACAAGGTTGACACCTCAACAATTGGAGGAAAGAAAAGAAAAATGTTTATTCTTTAATTGTGACAATAGGTACAGTAAGGGACATAAGTGTGGTGAGAAGAAATTATTCTACATAGATTGTGAAGAGGAAGAAGAACAAGAACAAGAACCATCTCAAGATGAAAATGTAGAAGAAATTTCATCTGAAGAGTTGACTCCCATGATATAGTGTAATGCATTGGCTAGAATTAGCACTCCTCAAACCCTCAATATCGAAGGATACATCAAAAAGAAAAAGGTAATAGTACTAATTGATTCTGGTAGTACTAATACTTTCACTCACTATAAATTAGCCAAAGCTCTCAATTTCTTTGTATATCCAACACCAGAGTTTCAAGTAATGATTACATATGGAGGAATTATCAATTTCCCAGGAAAATGCAATAAGATCAATCTTACTATGGGGGAATATGTAATGAATAGTCCAATGATTGTTATACCCATGGGTGGTGGTGATGTTGCACTAGGAATCCAATGGTTACAATCATTAGGAACATTGGCTTTTAATTTTCAAGAACTTTTCATGAAATTTTTATTGGAAGGAAAAGAAATTGAGTTAAGAGGTATCACAGGGAAACCC
>JASDQU010373099.1:70015-80493 GCA_032191745.1 Picea mariana
AGAATTCACCAGCTGAGGAATAGATCCATTTAAGAGTATCTCATTAAATGGAGGAAACTATCGGCTGATGATTCCACTTGGGAAGATGAGTCTTTTATACAGAAGCATCCATAGTTACTCAAGCGTTGTGGAAAACACTTGTCTCAAGGGGAGGGGCATGTTAATCCCTAATATTGGCTCATTACCCCTTAATTGGGGCATATTACATTAGTAATGTTATTTTATTTATGTTGGATTTATTCCATTAGTTGTCATTATACCTCCTAGTCTCCTATATATACCAAGGAGACATTTTCATTTTGAATCATCTTGTACTTGAACATTTATGTGGGGTAAAGGGAGGTTGCCCCCTTAAAGAGGCTTATTATCTAAAATTCTCTCTTTTTCAAGGTGTTGAGTACTTATTATGAGGTTTTTCTATGCTATATTAATATTTGGTTCTTAACATATATAGTGAGGCTGTGGGAAATACTTTATGGAAATCAGCCATGCAGAAGGAGTATGGCTCACTCCTAAAGAATAAGACTTGGCATCTGGTTCCACTTCCAGTATCAAGGAATATTTTCAGGTGCATATGGGTCCACAGGATCAATAGGTACAAGGCTAGATAGGTTTCCAAAGGACTTCATCAAATCCATAAATATTTATAAATCTTCACAAATACTTTTAGTGAGCGTAAGTTTTAGGATTTTTGAGATCGTCTTGGAGTGAAGAACACAGTTTCCTAGAAACTTTTTTTTTTTTTTTAATGCATTGTCTTTTGAGGGGGGGTTTTGTTCCCACATGGTTTTCCCTCTTTCCTCATTTTTATTCAGTGTTCATTAGTTGAATTTTACATGAGTACCTAATATGGCCTTGTACCCATGACTCATTTTTTACTCCATAGTGATGTTCAAGGGGGGTGTTGGAGAAATTTCTATTTTCGGCACACTAGTTCAGTGGGAGTTAACTGACTAGTTCTATTTTATACTTTCTATTTTATATCATCACTATTATGTTACTATGCATGCATGCATTATACTATTATTGAATCTTCTGCCATATATATGAGTGTAGTCCACTCATTCATTGTATCATATTGATCATGATATATTTCTCAATCATAAACTCATTGGAGTAGTGTAAATAAATTTTTTCATTCTTCCATATTGAATATCTCTTCCTTTCTTGATAACATTTGTTTGTACTTGATTTATCTAGATCTCTTGTGCAGGTTTCGATGAGACATTGACAGAGATGAATCCAGTTTCATCGAAATCTCTAGTGCCTCAGGTTGTGATGCAACCTTCTGTTGGATCAATGGTTTGTGAATGTGTGGTACAATCCCTGCAATAAACCATTCTTGGTGTTGTTGATATGGGATCTGGAAAGTTAATATATCCCTCACATACTTAAATCCCTAGTCATAATCCCATACTGACTCAGTTTGTACTTGTTTGATATCCTTCAATTTTATGATGTACTACGACTCTGACTTTTTCTTCTTAAACTCCTTCAACAGTGCTTGCTTAATCTTTGTTAACGTCCCATCCTGCCCTATAGGCATGGTTCTCTGTAACTTCATATACCATACCAGTGCACAACCTCTAAATGTTTCCACTAACTACACAATATTCACAACTTCATCATGTACATTCTTTGTGGCCCAAATAATATCGCACAAAAAAAAGTGTTGTTCTAGTTCCTCTGACCCAATTCCTTGGAACTTCAGTAGTGTTGACAGTAAAAATCACAATGAGGATTTCACCCCCAAAGTATTGCTAAAGCCTATTATTTAAACTAAGATAATGACAAATAATACTAGTAGGTGGGACCCCCTTGTAGATTGGAGGATCATATAAGGTTCTTATTACACATTTATGATGTTGTTAGACACTTCTTATAGGGTTCTACATGATTGATGATGAAATATTGGTTTTTTTTGCGACATAATGACAGATAGATAATCTATGTTATGTGTTGGTTTTGTTTCTATAAGTTCTAAATTCCATGGATGAATGACTCATATTTTATGTTATTACATTTCTATTGTATCCATGATTCATCACACGTTACACCTACACAAGACATATGTTAGTTATAACAAGAGGCAAAAGAAATATGGAATAAATCCAAGAAAAGAGAACTATGCTATACTATGTTATACCATGCTATACTACATGCATTTGAAATTAAAGAAATTGATGTTAGTCCTAACTAGAAATGTTAGTGGCTATACGATTTTTATTGATTTATATGGGGCACATGTGATATATGTTATAGTATGGTTTTGGGCAATGGTTAATATGGATTGGGTGGCGCAATTGGCAAGCAATGTGTGCAAGTTTCAATGCATGGATTAATGGTAAGGATTGATGGTTTGGTTGGTTGTCGTGTACTACATAATTGAATGAGATAGAGTATGGAAGCGGCGTGCAATAAATGGAAGTCACTCCATACCACTCCCACTAGATGTCACCCTAGCATAGTTATTGTCCATTTGGTTTTTGTTGTGGTTAAGCCCCGAGATTTAGGCGTGGAAGGAACTGCTTGACCAAGCTCTCATTTTTAAGGCCATTTGGTTATAGGTATGTTTTTTCCGGCCATCCATGAACTCGCTCTGTTTATGAAATGAACATTGGATTTGTAATGTATTGGTCTATGTTTTATTGAGGCTGGAGACTGTGTAAACAGGTGGTGTTTTCTCTGGAATGGTTGTTTGTGTTATTAATTGCAAATGGAAAAGTTGATGGTTGAAGTTGCGATTTCATTGGTTGTTTTGTGTGGTGGAAGTCATGACGACTCTCTATTGTCTTTATGGGTTTTTATTGGAGGGTTTCATTTTGTTTGGCCTTGTTGTCCATCTCCTCATAGGCATTGTAACCACAACCGATTGTATTTGGTGATTTGGGGTTGTTGTGTATAATTTGAACCACTTCTTGGTCACTGCATATAGTTTTACACCTAGTCGTGGGCTCATTTTACATTATTGGTATCCACACAGTTGGTTATGGGTGGCTATTATGCTAATAATATTTCTATAGGGTTGATTGGTAATACCCGGGCTCTGCATTTCTATCAGCCTTATTAGGATTTTGAGGAAAAACATGAGGGTTATGCCTCTGTGTGTTCTTGGTGTTGGTTACTGGCCAGTAAAAAACCTTTTCTCCTCTGCATCATGGTCTCTCCTACCTGGTGTCGAACTGTCACCCTTTCATACAAAATAAGGGTTGTAAGGATGTGGTTCCACCATGCTTGTCTCAAATTCTGTCACCTACTATCGATAGGGTCGACCTCCAGTCTGCCTATGTTTGGTGACCGAGTGAATCCTTGTTTATTTCGTTCATTAGTTACAGAGCCAAATTTCGATGAACTAAACAAGTCGCACCCTATCGAGCATATTTTTGACTATTATAAGTTTGTTTGAGTAATATTTACATTGTCTTTGATTGTTGCCTCTTCTCTGTTTGATCAGGTTGATTAGAGAGTTGTAATTAGAAATGATAATGGGCATACAGTCATTGCCTCCTTTTGTTGTAACATTTGAATTGATAACTCAACATTATTTTAATGGTTTGATTGGGAGTAATTGAATATGTACAATCCCATAGATGCCTCTTTGCATTATGCATTGGTATGTGTGTTTCTACAGTGTGGTAAAAATTGAAGTGGTGGTTTCTTTTGTTGTGCGTTTAATTTTCCCAATCGAGATTATTTCAATTTGAAAAGTTGATAACTGTGGTTTGGGTCTCTATTGTGTATTATTTATGGACATTGTGCATCGTTTTGTTTTATTCCACCATCAAAGATGATCACAGGGTTTTGGTAGTATGGTTTCATTGAAAATTTAATTATTAAATTTGTAAAGGGAATGGGATTGAGCATGTTTAAAAAGAGTCTTCTTGACTCAGGAAAGACCCGTGTCTGTGTTTGATTTGAGAATTCAATTTATGGGCAATGGTTATTGTTTTTTATGTTGAACATAGTTGAAGCAGTATGACTGTGTGTTCAATGGATTTTGTTTTAAATATAAAAGGGAAGGAATTGAAAAGAAACACAATTCTTTTAAATAATATGGGTGAAGTCATGACCATTGTGAGAATAATTATATTCCGTGTTAATTGGAAGCTTTTGAGGAAATTGAATGTGAGAAAATGAACAAGTTTTAACACACAATATTGTTTAATTGACCACACTAATTGATAATTGGTGCTGGAATAGTTGTATTGAATACAAAACTATTTTTATGAATTACTTAATTGGATTTTTGAATATTATTCACTTTTTTTCTCTACCATCATTTCACTTTTCGCTCACTATAATTCCCCTCGCTTTCCCATATTCACTATCCACTCCTTGTTCCTAAAATGTAATTATAGTTAAGATAAGTTTTGTATTATGACCACTTAGGTACCACATGGATGAATTATAGTGATATATTATTTTGGATATGATACAGGTGATTGTTTGATGTTTGTGAGCAGTAATCGTGATCTTTTCCCCCTCATTTTAACATTTTTCGCTCAATACAACACCTCACATATTACAGAACCCTTATTCATCCCTTGCTCATTAACGACTATTGAATGATTGTATGGATTGGATTTCATGAGCCTGATATGTTGTTGAGGAAAATTTTATTTCATATTTTAAAAGAGTTGTCATGTATGGTTGTTAAAGAAACTATTTGCTAATCAATTATGCATACAGGAATGAGCTTTTTCAGCAGAGGTATCCATGGAAGGGGTAATCGAGGAAGAGATAATTGGAACAGGGGCCTTAGAAGCATGGATGATTTTAGGGGATAAATTTTGCTCATGGGCTAATTTTCTATGGTTTTTCCAAAAACGAGATTCGCTATTTTAAAAATGATTCGCCCAAATTCTATAGGATAAAATTATTTTACCTTAAAAATCACCAAAGTTTTATAAAAACTATATAAAATCCTTATAAATTTGAATATTTTTACAAAAATATCGCCAAACATTTATAGTTGGCATATGAAGGATTAGTAAGATTCACCAAGGTCTCTACATTTTAAAATAAATTTCCATCCTTAAAATCATCCCTGCTTAGAAGGTGAATATTCTCTATACAATTTGATGCAGACTCGCAAGCGTTAGGCCATCTATTTCAAGCTAGGATTTTTAACTGGATTTGGCAAGGAGTGGTCCAAACTAGGCTTGAAAGGCCTCCCTTCCAAGCCCCATAGTTCATTGGTATCCAAGTGCCTCCTCATGTCTCACTGCAACCTGAAGTCCCCGAAAATGACACATGGCAAGATATTGTCCACCTGACAACATCCCAACATCGTGGATGGCCTAACTTGTCTTTACCTACTCACCCACCTATTAATCAAATTGTCCAAGATTCCCATGTCCACTCACCCGTTTAGTCTTCCCATGCAAGCAAAAGGTTGAAAAACAAGGTCCACCATTCTCCTGACAAAGGAAAATCCATTCTTTCCCCTTACTCACCCTCAAATGACTCTGATAAATCCGGGTCCTCCCACATGCATTTGAGATATGATTGCTCTCATGTGATCAATGATATTAGGCCTAAAAGCTCCACACAACCTAAGGAAAATTCAAAGGGATCAAAATATGACATCAACAATAAGCGAATGATTGCCTCGTAGAGTGGAATATATGGATTTTAAGTTTTTATTTATTAATTGTTGAGAATAGTTGACTTCTGAAATTTTGGACAACACACTATTTTTGGATATATGGCTAATATATTTTTGGAAATAATTTCAATTATCATTGATATAAATTGTCAAAATATGAAAGTGATGTTGGGAGTCACAAGGAGAGATGTTTTGTTTGATTAACTAGTGTGTTGTGATTGTTAAATAACTAAAGGGAGTCACAAGGGGTCCCACCTACTAGTTATTATTTATTTAAAACCCTTATTATGATTTTATTACTTTTCCCCCTTAACTAAAAAGTTGGTTGAGTTTTAGTTAACTTAACTAAGGAAGTAGTTCAACTACTTCAACCAATTCTAAATTGATTAAAGGAAAAAGGAAAGGGAAGAACAAGAGGAGAATAGAAGGATAAGCATACTAAGGTTTTATCTTTAAGTTTTGTTGAGATAATTCATCTTTCATTCATTCCTTAATTCATTAGAAGCCTAATTCGCTTTTATGATAATAGGGTCCTATTGTAGACAACAAGATTCAAGGTTGAATTACGTTATTGAGACACTTGTTTTTTAGAGGTGTTGATCTATCTTTGATAGCCTTTGTAGACTTGTCTTTTTGTGAATTATATTTCATGACTGACAAAGGATATTGTGCAGAGTTGAGTGGGAAACAATCTATGGAAAGATGATCCAGCTTTTAAAGTTCATTTTTTTACTTTCTGTCAGAAGTCCTTTTGTATGTTTCATTAGGGACGTCTAAGTTTAACTTTGGTCGAAAAATTCCTTAGGAAATTTTGTAAAGAGAATGATTATATGATGAATTGAAATGAAATAAATGATTGTTGTATGTCTCATATTTTTTTATTATTAACTTGGTGTCTTTAATTCTATCTCTATATTTATTTTAGCATCTGATATGTTCAAAAAATTACATAAATAATGTTTTTTTCAGCACTCTTTTATTTAAATAAAACCATCTTAACCACTTGTAAACAATACTCGTGAATTAGGATACCAATTTTGATGGCTATAAACATAGGGTGATATTCGCATCTATCTTTCTTTAGCCAAGAAGGATATGAAAATGTTTGAGTAAGATCATTTCATATCTTTTCCTCAACATTTATTTGGTGACCATACTAGGGATATCTTCAATATCTCTCTAGGTAATTTTTATGCTTGATTAGCATCGAATACATTTATTGTTTTGATATTGATTCTTTGACTGTTTTATTTCTTAATTACTATGCCTGATGCATTGCTTTGAATCTGCTTAACACTATTTTAGACACTGGTAATACTCAGGCTGAGCTTAATCATTCATTGGAATAAATTGAATGAGATATTAGTGGCCAAGAATGTTGTGAAGCTATACTTAGACAACCTAGAAATCAACAATAACATTCTTGTTCCTTTAGCCTTGGCCTTCCTTTCATGTCCTTAGACTCTCATGTTTCTAGGAGAATAATAGGATTATCACCCGAAATTAATCCTATTTCTAAAATAGGAAGAAGGAACGTTGTGTTATCAACCCAACAAAGTGCTCTAAGGAGAACTTTGTCTGATTTATCCAGTTCATCTTTCTCTCCCTTACCTATCATCCACAAGATGGCATCTAGTGGTGGCTCTAGAGGCACTGGAAGTGCTTCCTCTTCTCATTCTTCAGCTTCGTCAGTGATTGGCATATTATATAGCCACCATATCCCTATCCAATTTACCACAAATCCCAACAAAGTCATTAAAAGGTACGAGCTTTTTCAGTTTGAAGAAGATGCCACAACCACACCATGGAATGTCTCCTCTCCTCTTCGCCTAGCATCTGCTACTCATCCACTTCCTAAATTGAAAGAGCATCTTCCTAGTTTTTTGGGGAATAACATTGTCAGTACGAATGAACACATGGTGGCATTTTCTAATGCCTTCCACAACATAGGATCCAATGACAACGTTACTTGCATGTGCTTATTTGTCAATTCCTTGGAGGGAAAGGTTGTGAACAATTTCCTTGACCTCCCTCCTAATATTTTTTCCACTTGGGAGGAGTTATTTTATTGGTTCAAATCCACCTATGGGAAATCTAAAAGCCCAGTTGAACAATTACGGGAGTACAATAACATCGCCTATAAGAATGGTGAGACCATCAAGTCCTTCAACTTGTGTTTCACTAAGTTATACAATCAAATACCTAAACTCATTCAACCTCCGAACCAAGCCTCTTTCATGCATTACTAAAATTTCTTACCTTCCCCCTATCGTCACAGGCTTGAGGAAAAAGCCATTGATAACCTCAATTCTTCTCTCCATACTTTTTCAGAGTATGAAGAACAACTTGAAAGAATAGGTCTTCCTTAGGGAGAATCAATTAAACAAACAAACATTTACTCCCTCTTACAACTAGTACATGATATAAATAATCATATGATAGTGTATAAGCAAAAGGGAAATGTCTCCCCTCTTACCCCTTGAGATTCATCCTCTTCTGCACCCCCTTTTAGAAATCCATTCGAAAATAATTTTCAGCCTAAAGATATCATGCCTTGAAGTTGGTGTAAATTTTGTGAGGAACACCACAAGGAAGCCACATGTGAGGTAAGGAAGAGTGCTAGAGATAAGATCTTTGGTAAAAGACCAAAAACTACCATCGTTGTCCTAGATTTTGTAGAGCCAGAAGATGTCATGATCATCCATTCTAGGAAAAAATCCTACACTCCCAAAGGAAAATATGATCCTCCTAACAATTATTATAGCCTGAGCTCATCCTCATCAGCTACTACTGTTTAGGTTCCTAAGGTTCCTGACAGTCAAGTTCCCCTCTCCCCTCCTCCAAATACAATATCCTAAATCAGTTGGCCAACATCAAAGCATATGCAACCCTTATAGACATGGTTGTCATCCCTGAACAACAGAGGCATCTAAAACAATTCATGGAAGGAAAAGATTTTGTTGTGGCCAACCTCTATGAAGAGTTAAATGAAGAGGATTTGTCTATAAATAAAGTAGGTGTACATAATTTTAGATACCCTATAAAAATAACCCTTTTTATATTTTTGTAAATATTATGGATAAGATCGGCCATTGTTGCCTCATTGATGGCAGTTCGGGCTCAAGTGTGATGTCCAATATTAATATGGAAGATCTAGGCTTGTCTTGTACAAATGAAAATGCCACGATTATGATCTCTTATAATAGTATACAACAAATGACCATAGGTGAGATTAAATATGTGACCTTAGTTTTGTGCTCACACCTTGAAATAAGGACAACCCTTAGCATTTAGGTAATTGATATGCCAGTAAGCAATTACTCAATCATATTAGGAAGATATTGGCAAGCTTTGATAGGTGGATACCTCTCACTCGAAGGGACACGCTTATCCATTCCTCAGAATGGTAAAAACATTATATTCCTAAGAGAGGGAAGGATTTCACCCTACATAGAGAGTGTCCCACAACCTAATGTAAACTATATCGAAGAGGACCTAGGGGTGTATTCCATATTTACTGAGGAAGATAATATTCCCTTGGAACAAATTGATTTGGATGATGGTATGTGGAACATGCACCTTGATGGTTCATGCTCTAGTGAAGGTGACAGAGCTGGCATAATCTTATACTCTCCTATGGGGAAAATTCATAATTTTTCTTACAGGTTGGAGTTTGCTTGCACAAATAATGTCACTGAATTCGAAGATTTATTATTAGGCATTGAAAATGCTTATAATCTTGGTTGTGGTCACCTTTCAATTTTTGGAGGTTCTGAGCTTGTTGTGAACCTTGTACGCAAGATATACTCTCATCGAAACAAGATGATGAAATGATACACCCAAACTATTTGGGCTCTTATATTGAACATGTTATCTTTTAACATCACTCATGTTAAGAGGGAATTGAACTCAATGGTTGATCTGTTAGTTGTTTTTGCAACCTCTCCTAATCAGAAACTTTTTCCACACAGACCTAATTATACTTTTCAATCTCTATATAATCCACATATCCCTGACAATATAGAATCTTGGCAGGTCTTCCCTAGCGATGAGATAATATTTTCTTTCATTCAAACCTTATAAGCCCAAGGAAATTATATCCATAGAAGATCACAATATTCTTAAGGGCTTGAATCCCCTAGAGGGTTCGTTTTCATTGAGTGATGTATGCAATAAAGAGAAACATAAATAAGAGGAGTTGAAAAGGAAGGTGGGTGAAACCATCTCCTTGAACATTGGGACACCCGAGTCTCCAAAGAATGTTAAAATATGTGTCCAACGTTCTGATGAAGAGAGAATGAACTTTTCCAAGCTACTTGGTGAATTTCAAGATGTTTTTTCTTGGTCTTATGAGGATCTTTGTGGTTTTGATCCTCGTCTTATACATCATTCCATCCCCATCCAGAAGGGAATAAAACCAGTTAGGAAAAAACAAATATCGATCAACCTTGCACTAGAAGCAACTATTCGAAAGGAGTTGGAAAAACTCTTGAAGGCTAGAATCATCTTTCTAGTCAAGTACCCAGAATGGGTTCCAAATTGGTTCGTGTTCGGAAAGCAACTGAACATTTTAGATTTTTCACTGATTTTTGGACAATCAATTGGGATATTATGAAAGATTGCTTTCCTCTCGCTAACCTGGAAATGGTTCAACAATGTAACGACCCCTTCGTTATTTCTATGAATAGCAAAGTTCAATAGGAATTTTTTTTCTTTTTTTTTCTTTTTAACAAATAAGAAATTAACAACATCACCTAATTCATATAAATACAAAAACACATGACATCATAACTAAGGTGACACATGATCAGAATATAAACAAACTCTACATATCATTGTGGAACGAAATTGCAAACTATAATGCCAACCA
>JASDQU010373100.1:18301-37227 GCA_032191745.1 Picea mariana
AACATTCCTGACGGAGTCCATAGTTAATCTTTTTTCAGACTCCTTAAAATTGAAAAAATAGCCGAGTGATCTTGTCTTTGTCACACTCGTTAAAATGGTTTTGAATTGACGTCTAGTCAGTGCTAGTTTACCCCTTTTTCGAACCGCCTAGACTATTGACGAAAAAGGTACCCCAATGGAGTTTCCTTTTATGCTTTTTCAGACTCTCTAAACATGAAAAATCACCGAGCTTCCCTTCTTTGGGCTCGTTAAACTTACATCGAAGGATGTTACCATTGTGTGTTCTATCAACCGCATCTGCATCCTTTACCTTTCAGCCTAGTAACAGTTTGCCTTTGCATCTTAACACCTTTGGCCACTGGAGGATTTTCCCCGAGTATCATTTCCTAGAACATCAGTCTTGTCTTTGTGCCTTGAGCTTGTATGTTTTCTATGCTCGTTCCTCCACTGTAACGTAATATTCTTTTATTTCTTTTTCAAAATATTCAAAAAGAACAAAAAAAATCAAATATACCCCAAAAAGAGGATGGGAAAAGTATTTTATTTATTGGCAGCATTTTGATTCTCCCTTGGATAAAGCACATATGTCTGTTTGATTCATCAGACTTTGGGATGTAGTACGACCTTAGGAAGATTTGCTCGCTATATTGAGTTGTGTCCTCCACCGTTTGGTTACTCTTCCAAACATATGGAGAGTTTGCGTTGCCTCCTGCTTCGTAGACTTATCATTAACAGATATGTTGCCTGAGTCTTATCACTTGTCGTGCTATTGTCCAAGGGAAGTTTGTTACTTATCCTGAGTCGGCCACTCTGCAATATGTCTCTTGTCCGCATACCCGGCCATCCTGAACGTCCAATCAAGTCCTTGTTCGAAATCACTGAAGCCTTCAGTCCGATCGTCAAGATTATCAATTTTGTCTATGCCCGACGAGTCATCGAAGACCTCTGGGTAGTGCAGTCGTACACTCATGTTACACTCCTACCCGAGTTTTGAAGATTTTGAAGTTGTTGCTTGAGCTCTGAAGTCCTCATCTCTAGCCATCAGAGCTTATCAGCTTCTACGAAGATGGATACTTTGCATGTATATCTTTTTGATTTCGAGATGTAGATCTGCTGTGTACTGTTCGCGGCTACTCTTTATAGTTATTTGACATGGATCTACAGTGTATTTGATTGGTAGCCATGGTTCTGATTTATCACGAGCATTGGGAATGCCCGCCTCGGTGAGACATTTGATAGTTTTTGCAGACGACACTTCCCGATTCCTGATTCCTGGGCTCACTCATTCAGCATCTCAATATAGATTGGTAAAGAATTAGTAATGTATTTCGGCCATCAAATGCTCTTCTGACCTCACACATTAGGGGGCATCTGTTATAACCCTAAAATGCACTACACAGGTTTACCTGGCATCAGGCCAACTCATGCCTCTTCCTAGCCAAAGCCATGCTGAACAAATCCTAAAAAAACCACTTAAATCAAGGGACCCGCGCCCTAACCTTTCACTAGGCACGGGTAACTGCTTGCTGGCCTTCTATTGCACGCGGGTGACCGCGAGCTAACCCACTACAGCCTGCGGTTACCTAACAAAGAAAAAAATAATGGAAGTTTCCGCTGGGACGAAGAGCTTTTCGTCAATTAACTGGAACTCCCATCCATGCATGGCCGAGAGTTCGCCAAAAACCCTAGCTTCTTCTAGCCTATAAAAGGAGGAGTAGGGGTACTATTCAAGAGGGAAAAAAACATAGCAAAGAAACTCTGCCAAATTGCCAAGTCCATTATTGTCCCAACCCTTTAGCTTTGCCTCAAGCTTCAGGAGAAATTCATGCCATAGCAGTTGGAGGACAAAAGAAGAGGAGGATCCCAGGATCAATATCGAGGAACGGTGGCCGGTCTCAAAACTCATTGTAAGTGATTCATATTGAGACTAATGAAAAAGATGATTTTCCCGTCCCATGTACATGAGTCTCATCTATGTTATTTGATTTATGTTTTATTTCTAACCCTCTAGTAGATCAGTAGCATGCATGCGTAGTCTTGCCGTGATTGCAGGAAGCTTTGTGGAAGGGGCACCAGCAACAAGGAGATAAAGGCTCAACAGAGGATCTACTTCAATCATCGATAAAAAGGTGAGTTGATTCTTCCCATGTTTGCATGAGAAAAGGGGTTGAGATTTTGGGTAGAAGGTTAAAAGTTAAGTCTTAAGGGTCATGATCTGCGTACAAGCTCAAAACCCTAGCTTGTTAGTCCGTAGGGTAGAATACCCCACAACAGTTGTCTGTACAATGTGTTGTCAACTAGTGGAGTCTCCCCGCCATCCTCAAGTTTGACTCCTGATAGGAAAGGAGTCAAAGAAGACTTGCATTATGTCATGTGAAATGTCTCAATAAGATCTCATGCATACCTGGACTAAGACAGTTTGATGCCTGATGCATCCTGACTGATCTTGAGTCCAAGGGAGAAGTGTAGCGAACCCATTTCCATCATCAAAAACATGTCATGTAGAATCCTCTTTCCTACAATAATCGCTGAAGTCGATCACCCGGTGATCAAAAAATCATCAACATATAGAAATAAAAGTAGAAGTGAATCATTCATCCTGACAATGTAGACATTCAGGTCTTATTTACAACGTACAAAGTTCTATGACAACAGGTAGGATTCCATATTAGCATACCATGCCCTAGGATCCCACTTGAGGCCATAAAGTGACTTCTTCAGTTGACCGACCAAAGATGAGTCCTACATAAATCCATGGGGATGCTCCATGTATATCTCCTCAGAGAGATCACCATGAAGAAATGCATTCTTCACATCCATCTGATGGACTTCCCATCCCTTGGTTGTCACAATGGAAATTTCTAATCGTATGGAATCCATATTCTCCACTGGAGTGAAGGTCTCATCATAGTCAATACCATGAACCTGTTGAAAGCCTTTAGCGACAAGCCTAGCTTTGTATCTACTGATCTATCCATATGATGCACTCTTGGTCCTATAGACCCACCTGCATATGACAATTTTCCTCCTAAAAGGAAGGGGAACTAGATCCCAAGTCTGGTTCTTGACGATGGAGTTGTACTCCTCCTGCATGGCAGATTCCCAAAAGGGATTTCCAGCAGCCTCGCCATAAGACTGTATATTTGAATACTAAACTAAGAAAATATGCCTGGAGGGCAATGGTTTAGTGGTATTGAGTGCAACAGGAGGCTCCTCAAAATCAAATCAAGTCCTCCTAGTATCGGCTGGATCACCAACGAGATCCCCTGCAACCTAAAGAGTAGTTTGTGCCCACTTGGGCCTTTGCTCTAGATCTGCAACTGTATCTGAATGCTATGAATCTACATCCAAATATATTGACTCTGAATCTAAATCATCTGATTCCTCTAAATCAGAAATCTCATCTGAAGAAGAGTCAGCATGTGCATGCTCATCATCTCAGATAGGTGGAAGAGTGAAGGTGTTTGCATGAGGTTGTTGAGGTACATGCGAGACACTTTCCTCGAATTGGACAGTACACTCAATGATGATCCATTTCGAGGAAAGATCAATAAGCCGATATACCTTCACACTATCGGGGTATCCAACAAAAATGCACTCAGTTCTCTGTGGATCAAGTGCCTTCCTCTTTTTAGAAGGGATATGGACCCATGCACGTGAACCAAAAATGTGAAAGTGGGAAACTTCTTGTTTGAGGCCTCTCCAAGCCTCGTAGGGGGTCTTATACTTGACAAATATATGAGGAGATATGTTTTGGATGTATGTTTCACAATCAAGTGATTCGGCCCATAGTCTCTATGGTAGTGACTTTGCATGCAACATGCAATATGCCATCTCCTTTAGAGATCTATTTTTTTTGCACAGCAACTTTGTTCTGCTGCAATTGGATCCCTCCCTCATGGAAAATATTATGCATCTCATGATTTACATACTCTCCCTCATTATCAGTTCAGAGGACTTTTATCTTCTTTCATACTGTGTCTCAACCAAGGATTTGAAATATTTGAGGTGTTGAAAGACCTCAAATTTTTGCCTGAGAAAGTAGATCGAAGTAAAACGAGAGAAATCATCAACAAAAATGAGAAAAAACATTGCTTTACTGATGGATGGATGCGGAAAAGGACCCATAAGGTCATTGTGGATCAGATATAAAGGTGCAACATCTCACTGAGACTTTCCTTTGTCGAATTTCTCTTGAGGGTGTTTTTCAAGAACACATCCCTCACATACTCCCTTGGAGAAATGGATGTATGGTAGACCATCAACTAATTTGTGCTTCCAAAGTTGTTGCATGTATCTAAAATTCAAATGTCTAAACCTTTCATGACATATCTTACTACTTTCATTAGCATGAGTAAGCAGTAAAGAAGAATCGGGTTCAATGAATTAAGAAAATGTATGCAATCTAGACTGATGATTTACCTCAACGGTTGCAACCCTGGAGTTGGTTTTCATGTTGTATATGTCCACAAAATTTGTTTTGAAGATGAATTTCTTTTTGGTGTTGGAATTCGTCATCCGATACACGAAGAGAAGGTTGACAGAAAGTTTGGGAACATGCAACACATTCTTGAAGATTCCATTGTTGAGTTCAATCCTTCCTTTGTCAATGACTTCGATAGAAGAGTTGTCCCCTGTAAGAATAGGAGGCCCTTTGCATGCATCCAATAAATAATAGAATTATTATGAGGCAGACATGTGATGTGATGCTTTTGAATATATGATCCAAGCATTGAGAGAGGAGTTGATTGCAATCAAGGCATGGCTAGAATTACCTTTCTTGGAATTCAGATCTTCTACCTTCTTCTTCTTTGCACCCTCAAGGATGCGATCTCCAATTTTGTTTTGTTGAAGTATTTGAGACATTAGATCTATTTGTTTTTGCATGTATGCGGATTTTGAATGGAATCCTTTGTGACAGTATGTGCATTTCTCCCTTTTTCCCCTTTGGATCCAGAGGTATCGGTGAAGGTTTTTATGTACCCTTCCTTATTCGAATGTGCATGAGATTTCCGTTTATATTTATCTTTATATTTATGATAGTTTTGTCTTCCATCATGCACAATGAGTGCATGATCCCTTGGGCCTTTGATTGTGCCCATGTTGATGAGCTTGGTTTTCTCTTGTGTGGATTATATAAATTCCTTAAGAGAAGGCATCTTCCAGGTGGCTCCAGAGGTGAATCTGACATCATGGAATGTAGATACGAATACAAATAATTTAGGACCAAGCTTGGAGAGAATGGTGAGAACCATTTGTTTCTCCTCCTTCGATTTATGAACCCTACAAGCTTTGACTTGCGACAGTAAATCCTTGAATTTTGTAAAGAAATCTCGGATATTGTCGAAGATTTGGATCCAATGTGAGAAGCTACACCTCCAAAATGCGTCCCCTTATATCATCCTATTTTCCAAAGATCCCTTCCAAGGTGGTCTAGGCTTCATTGGGATTCTTACAAGAAGATATATGAAAAAGGAGATCAGGAGAAATAAGACTGCAAATTGTTCCAAGTGCCTCATCCATCTAATTTAAGTACTTGGATTTTTCTATGGATGATGTCAGTTTTGTATCTATATTCAAGGTTAACCTATACAAACCTCTAGTTTGGAGATATATGGATATTTTCTCCTTCCATGCAAAATAGTTGTAAGGTGTAAGAATGAATTCTTTTTGGAATTCCATCTTTCCGCTGTCTTCAATATTTTGTACTTGCAAAAACATTTGGTGTATATTTTTCTTAGTATTCCATCGTCTCTAATACCATGTAAATGTGTTGAACCTGAACATAATATATCTAGCTAAACAATAAATGACTGAACTGCCACCTAGTTGAGTTAACTAGTCAACTAGTCTTCAGTTAAATGACTGAACAGAGAGTAGTGAGGAGTAAACTCAAGGAATCAAGGATAATGCGCCACTCTGGTGATGATACCAAGGCAAGGTTGAATTATCATGGTTATGATCCCAATGTTGCATGGTTACAAAACCAATGCAACATCTAAACTCAACTTAACTAGTCAAACTGAAGTGTCAATTGAAAGAGGATATTCTCCAGGTGGAATATTCTCCCCTAAATTATAGGACACTAGATAATGACTAATTATAACTAATAAAAAATGTAAACCCTTAGGAAAAAGAAATCCTAGGTGTGTGTGAAGTAACTCCAACAACACATGCGGCCACTACAACCACTGCATCCTCAACACCTTCTACACAATAGAAGCAAATTGTAGAAGAGAAAGAAGATATAGTTTATTCAACTACAATGGTGCCTACACAATGCCCCATCAATCCCAGAGACAACAGATTGGTGGAACATATTCAACCCCTCTAACAACAGGTTCGTGATAGCCTTCCACACACCAAACAACACAACTTCTCCAACAACACACACAACTCACCAAGATTTAGATTCAGAAAATTCTTTCCCCTCTTCCTCGGGAACTCAACACAATGGAGACCATTTCTTCCTAAAGGGGAAGGATTGATCCAGGTGGATATTGGTGGTCACCCACCTGTTTCAAATTCCAATTGGCTCATCTGCATAGTTTTTATTTCAACATGTTTCTTTGTAATGGGGAAATTTGTTTGTAATTGTGGGTTCTACACTTACAAGGATTTCCTAAATCCCTACACAACATCCAGGTGGATATTGGTGGCTACCCACCTATTCCAACTGGCTTATTTTGAAATTTTTCATGTTAGTACATATTTATGTACTTCTTGGGTCGTTTTGAGGCTCTAAATAATGTTTTCTTGGCTTGCTACAGTCAAACTATAGACAGAGTTAGATTTTGACGACATAATGCGTAGTTATCGAAAAGACATTTCCAATGAGCTATCACATGCCTAAAATGGAGATCGTATGCAAACGTTACAACCCCAAAAAGTTAATCTACTAACTTACCCTAAGAGGGCCCATGAGAATTTTGGCGCTTCATCTCCTAGGGTTAGGTTTTTGGATGTCTAGCGTTTTGGCATTCATGTTTATCATAAAAAGGCCTTCAGAGCCTCATTGTAATCATCTTCTTGTGAATGAGCATAGATGTCACATCTCTTCTCAGAGATAAAGATGGAACCATTCTAGTGAGTCTTGCACTCTATATTTTTAAAGTCTCTCTACATTTATTTAATTAATAGAATTCATGTATTGTTTTATTTCTCTTTTTATGACAAACTTTATGTGTATTTTATTGTAATATATTTTCTTTAATTTCGTTTCAAAAATAATATGGATCACTGGTATTAGAGAAGGCTTCTCTTGATTGATTTTTAGTGCATGTCCCCGACGAGGTCCAAGTATAGAAAATTGGGTCTCGAGCTTGTCTCTATTGAGGACAATCGCTCTCGCATGCCCAAGAAACACTCTATGGAAGTAGAAAAGAAAAACGGTGAAGAAGAATATTCTATTAACATGTTTCTTGAGCAAGCTATCGCGTGACAGAGGGACGATATGAAGGAGAATATTTCCCACATCCTTCAACGCCTGTTGATAGCAACAGGCGCATCTTCATCAAGTGGACATTTTGGAGGAACCTCTCCCTTCAAGGTACAAGTTAATTTTTATATTCTTGTTGTTGGAACAAATTTTGAAATTTTTTCTTTTGGTAGCTTAGGAGGAAAAAATTTATAGTGTTTAACTACCGAAAGTGAAAACTTTTGGTAGCTTAAATCTTAGGTTTCATATGCCCTTAGCTGCCGAAAGTGTAGATGCATTTTTACCCAGAAAACAAGTCACGAGGAGGTACTAAAAGAATGAAATAAATGGCAATAAAATCGCCATAATAAGGTTTTACATAAATGCCACATCACCATTTCAGGTTTTCGGCAATCGAGGGTTTGGCCGACATAATATTTTGACCATTGCTACATTTCCCTGAAACCCAAAACCCGAAATTGGGTTTCGGGACTTTTAGTGGCTTACGACGCTCTGAAATTTCACTGTTAGCTACCGAAAGCCAGGACTTTCGGTGGTTAAGATAACCCTGTTTTTGGCATGTTAGCCACTGAAATCCCATGTTTTTCCAAAAAAATATCTGTGGGAAATATCACTTTTCTCAACCTTGGAGAGGTTGTTTTACACGTTTGAATAGTCGATTGACATATACAGATCCTAAGATTTCTAGTGGTATCTTCAGATACTAATTTAGATCTCGGGAAGGTAGGAAAAAATTCCCTACAAGATGGTGTTGCAGACATGGCCCAGAAATGTAGGAACGTGCCCAGATTGCAATTAAACAACTGCGAGTTGGTTTCTCACTCAGTCTTGAGGTAGTTTCTCATCTGTTATATCTCTTTGATGAGACTGAGTTATTTTGAAGATCTGGAATAGTGTAATGTTGGAGACATGTGTCCACTTGATATGTGAGATTCATCACAGTTAATTCCTTCAGTATGTTCTCTGTCTTGTTACATTCATATTGTCTATCTCTTCTTTTATCAACTGAATTAAAATTTGTTTGGACTTCATTTTTCATTCTCCTTACACACAATTGATATGTGTTGTGTTTCAATGATGACAAGTCAGAATTCGCTTAAGATTAGTCCTCTACACCTAGTTATTAGCCTCCAGTCTTTTTCCTCTAAAGTTGTAGTGAAAATTCATCCTTGTTAGATGTTTTCACTGTGATGGTATTTTCCTTTTCTTTTCTGCTACCATATATTGATTATCGATTGATGAAAKATAGACTTACTTTGCCTCATTTCCCTCAAGTAACACGATCACTGATATTACCCCTTTTATTTGGTTTTCACTTGACTCCATTGCCCAATAGGCCTTTTCAAATCTGTGCAACCACCAACCTTATCAAAATATCTTTTCATACAATAAATCTGGCCTTCTTACTGTGATTACTGAATATTATTTGAGTAAAAATCCTTTGGCTATTGAGAGAGCCATCTCTAAGTATATTAGGTCAGAAACACACTCTAAAGCAGGTTTCATATTACCTCGAGGATTGGCTTGCAACAATCTAGGTCAAGCTCTGAGAAAGGATTTATTATCTCATTAAAAATGTGTTAAGGCTTGGCTCTATTATAGCCTAGAGTTAACTCTTGCGACAACATTTTCTGGTGTCGTTGTCGGGGATGAAGGACAAAGTGATCTTCCTTGGGATACAACCAAAGTTTACATCTATCTCTTGATGGTGAAAAAGGGATAGGCATTCAATTGGTTGTGATCATTCACCTGGCGACTCCTTGGTTCAAAGACTCTACATGATTCATTGGTGACTCCACTGGTCTCAAAATGTTGAATTCGTTCACTACTCGGATTGCTAGAAGGTTTGTTCCTTTGGACTTTACAAATGTTTATGGCTTTCCAAACATTGTTTCAAACATTGAAGTTTGGGAATATTTCCTTCCTAAATTTGGAGAATATGTGGACGACAATCCCGCTCATCACTTGTTTGAATTCCACAAGCTCATGGATGAATTAAATATACATCATGAAGATTTCCTCATGAATTTGTTTATGTTTTTGTTGGAAAGAGATGCTAGACTTTGGTATAAAGCTTTACCCCATTCCAGTATTCCTTCATTGAAAGATTTTCACATACTTTTTCATCAACATTGTAAAAGAATCTACTTAGTTGAAATACTTCATGAAGATTGTTGTAATATATAATTTATAAGACAAAAAGATCATACAAATCCTCTTGAAGAGGAGGAAGAAATATAAGAAATTTATCAAGTTGATGAAGATGATCAATATGAGGAAGAGTTGGCTCATAAAGAAGTTGGATATGATAGCTCTTGTGGACATATTCAAGAAGAATACATTCAACGTCACGGCCAACCTACAGAAGAGAAAGGAAATAATTGTTGTTTTATCTAGAAAATACAAAGACCACCTTCTCCTTTGACTGAAGAAGAAATAGATCTGCTCCTGCATAGTCATGTTACATACCTTGCTTACATAGATTTGCAGTGTATACATAGTCCCGGATATGAGAGTCATACTTCTTCCATTTCTAAAAATGTAAATCTATTTTTAAAAAATGGCAGTCATGTGTTTGATGAAACTCTACAGGAAGTTAATGCACCTATTTATGATGATGATTTCCAGCCAGGAAATCATCTTGTAAGCCTTGTTTTGTTTCATGAAGAGGATAGGGCTGTCACATTTTATAGTCTTGAAGGAAGTTTGTTGTTCAAGGATGCCTTAGACTGTGATTTGGAGGAGTATAAATCTGAGATAGACATCATGCCATAGAAAGGAATAGAATTTCCCATGCTTGAGCAATCCACGGTCAATATTTCGAGCATTTTTCTGACTAATGACACTCCTGAGTTATCTGCTGAACCTAAATATGATGAGTACACTGATGATTATAATATTGTTTCTCTAGAACAATTTGCTACAGGGATTTCATGGAGGAATGACGATATTCAAACAGATGCCGTATCAGATGAAGGATGTTTGGATATCCTCTTTGAGGATGATCCTGAGAAAAATAAAGTGGATCATACAGTATTCTTTGATGAATTTTTTTATTTAAAACCTCAGGACCATGCATTTTTTCATGATCCTTTTGCTGACCTTTTAGATTCATTTAATGGAGGAGTATGCTATGTCATGGATATTTTGTCATAGGACTCAAGGAAAAGTTTGAAAATTCATGATCAACAACATTTCAGATGGAAGTTCTCAGTTTCCTTTTTCAGCTTGCTCAAAGAAATTGTGAGGAGATTTCAAACAAGTACACAGTTTTTGGATTGGCTTCACTCACATTTTTGTATCATTTGATTCAGTGGGAATTTTTTCAGTAGTTAGAGTAGGTCATGTATATAAATAATCTTGACTTTGAGTATTAGAGTACAAAAGTAGTTTTAAGTACGTTTCCAGTTCAGTTTGGCATCCTGTATGGTTTTAATTTAAGACATTATGACTCCATAGCCCAATGAATGCATAAGCGGTTTTTTGTTTCGGAAAGGTTCAAGCAAAGTGACAGGGTTCAACAATTGACAAAGATGATCTTAGGCCTCCCAATGGATGAAGCCACTCGGTATACTATTCTTGGTGCTTTGCAGGAAAGCACCATCCCTAGATGGAGCCCATGTTGGAACAAATTTTGAAATTTTGGCTTTTGGTAGCTTAGGAGGAAAAAATTTATAGTGTTTAGCTACCGAAAGTGCAGACTTTCGGTAGCTTAAATATCAGGTTTCATATGCCCTTAGTTGTCGAAATTGTAGATGTGTTTTTACCCAGAAATCAAGTCACGAGGAGGTACTAAAATAATGAAATAAACGACAATAAAATTGCTATAATAAGGTTTTTCATAAATGCCATGTCACCATTTCGGGTTTTCGACATTCGGGGGTTTGGCCGACATAAGATTTTGAACATTGCTTCATTTCCCCGAAACCCAAAAGCCAAAATCGGGGTTTCAGAACTTTCAGTGGCTTACGACACTCTGAAATCGCATTGTTAACTATTGAAATCCAGGACTTTCGGTGGTTAAGATACCCCTGTTTTCGGCATGTTAGCCATGAAAATCGCAGGTTTTTCCAAAAAAAATTGTCTGTTGGGAAAATCACTTTTCTCAACCTTGGAGAGGCCTTTTTACACGTTTGAATAGTCGATTGACATATACAGATCCTAATATTTCCATTGGTATCTTCATATCCGAATTTAGAGCTCGAGAAGGTAGGAAAAAGTTCCCCCCAAGATGGCACTGTAGACATGGCTCAGAAATGTAGGAATGGGCCCAGATTTTAGTAAACAACTGCCAGTTGGTTTCTCAGTCAGTTTTGAGGTGTTTTCTCATCTGTTATATGCTAAAATCTTATATATTGTATATCTCTTTGATGAGATTAAAGGGGGAACCTTTTTTGAAGAGGGATTCTATTGAAAACTGAGATATTTTGAATGTTTGAGACATGTGTTCACTTGATGTGTGTTATTCATCATGATTAATTCATTCAGTATGTTCTCTGTCTTGTTACATTCATAGTATCTATCTCTTCTTTTATTAACTGAGTTTAAATTTGTTTGGAATTCATTTTGCATGCTCCTTACACACGGTTGATATGTGTTGTGTTTCAATGATGACTAGTCAGAATTYACTCAAGATTAGTTCTTTGCACCTAGTTATTAGCCTCCAGTATTTTTCCTCTAAAGTTGTAGTGAAAATTCATCATTGTTAGATGTTTTCATTGTGATGGTCTTTTCCTTTTCTTTTCTGCTACCATATCTTGATTATCGATCGTTGAAAGATAGACTTACTTTTCCTCATTTTCCTCAAGTAACATGATCACTTCTATTACCCCTTTTCTTTGGTTTTCACTTGACTCCATCGCCCAATATGCCTTTTCAAATCTGTGCAACCACCAACCTTATTGAAATATCTAGTCTTATATGAAATCTGGTCTTCTTACTGTGATTATTGAATATTCTTTGAGTAAAAAGCCTTTGTCTATTGAGAGAGCCCTCTCTGAGTGTATTAGGTCAAAAACACACTCTAAAGCAGGTTTTAGGTTACCTCGGGGATTGGCTTGCAGCAATCTAGGTCAAGCTCCGAGAAATGATTTATTATCTCATTAAAAATGTGCTAAGGCTTGGATCTATTACAGTCTAGAGTTAACTCTTGTGACAACACTTGTATTTGAAGGTCAGGTAGATGTGGATTCCTTAGAAAAATGGTTGAATATGCTAGAAGTTCATTTCTCTGTTCACAATTTTTTTCGACAGGAAAGGATCACCTTTACACTCCTCAAGGATCTCTCCCATGTCAAAAATTGGTGGGAAACTTACTGGGAGAAAAGTTCCACAGATGAATATGGAGTATATGGGGTCGATCCCACTTGGGATTTTTTTGTGGACACGGTCAAGGAACAATACTACCTTGTTGATAACTATGAAGACCAGTACATGAGGTGAACCACACTGTGACAAGAGAAGAGACAAACACTATTGGAGTTCACAAATACTTTCCATACCTTGCACACCATGTTAGGTATCAAAGACTTTGAGTGGCATCTAGTTATGAAATATTGTGGGGATATTCATATGTACATCCAAACCGAAATGGATTTCCTAAACATCACATCATTGGGAGAGACATATCTATATGCTATCAAAATTGAGCATAAATTTAGGAACTAGAAAAAATGGGAGTTTGGGTCTGCAAATATGCAGCAACCAAAGCATGGTAAATATGTCCCTGACACACATCCTCCAAAAAATTAGTCCAAGACACAGGAAAAGAAGGGTAAAGGAAACATGAAGAATTACACTGGGAAGTGGTGCGACTTTCACAAAATATCCTAGCACAACATCGATTAATGTTTCTCAAAAACGTCATTGGTGGTTGAGGTCAAAGACAAGGAGTTGAACCCTGATTCAGAATCTGTTCTAGAAAATATTGAAAACAGACATATCATTTATGCAAACCCCACTGGTACTTTCGCGACCACAACAATTCAACTAGAAGAACCAGTATATCTTGAAGAGGGGGAGCATCTCTTCCATTAACAGATGTGGGTGAAGGGGACCCCATTGCATTTCATTGTTGATAGTGGCATCCAGAAGAACCTCATCTCAGCTAAGGTCGTCAAACAGTTGGGGTTGTCAACAACACCACATCCACAACCATACAACATCGGGTGGATTCACCAGGGACGAGATCTCTGTGTCATCCAGCAGTGTCACATGTTCTATGGCATCTAGACCTTCAAGGATGAGGTAGTGTGTGATGTTTCCCATCTTGATGCCTGTGATGTTTTTTTGGGCCAACCATATATCTGGAAATGTCATGCTATTTATGAGTCTCCACCCTGTAGTGTCATTATTACTTTTGGGGGTCATCTCTACATAATACCAGAGGTAGTTCCAACTATTGTTCCACCAAAATAGTGTTGCAAGTTAATCTCCCATACTGCAAAATCCATCATCTTCACAGTATCTTTAAAGGATGCATAGGAGGCCACTGCAACCTCAACACCTTCTATCCAACAAAAGAAGATTGCAGAAAAGAAAGAAAATATTGTTTCTTCACCTATAATGGTTCCTACACAATGCCCCATCAAGCCCAAATACAACACGTTGGTCGAACAGATTCAACCTCACCAGCAACGGTTTCATGACAACCTTCCACGAACCAAGCAATGCAACTTCTCCAACAAAGCACACAACTCACCAAGATTTAGATTCATAAAATGCTTTCCCCTCTTCCCTGGGAGCTCAACGTAATGGATACCATTGCTTCCTAAGGGGGGATGATAGATCCATTTGGATATTGGTGGCCACACACCTGTTCCAAATTCCAACTGGATCATATTGTCAGTTTTCAGTTCAACACATTTCTTTGTAATTGGGACATTTATTTTTAATTGTGGGTTTGACACTTACATGGTTTTCCTGAATCCCTACACTACATCCAGGTGTATATTTCTGGCCTCCCACCTATTCCAAATGGCTTATTTTGAAAGTTTTCATGTCAGAACATCTTTTTGTACCTCTTGGGCCATTTTGGGGATCTAAACAATTTTTTCTTGACTTTCCATAGTCAAACTATAGACTGAGTTAGAGTTTGATGGCATAATGTGTAGTTGTCAAAAATACCTTTCCAACGGACTATCACATGCCTAAAACGGAGATCGTATGCAAAAGTTACAACCCTAGGAAGTTAATGTACTAACTTACCCCAACATGGCCCACAAGACTTTTGGTGCTTCATCTCCTACGGTTAGGTTTTTGGATGTCTAGGGTTTTTGAATTCATGTTTATCATAAAAAATCCTTCAGAGCCTCATTTTAATCATCTTCTTGAGAATGAGTGTAGTTTTCACATCTCTTCTCGGAGATAAAGCTACCACCACTCTAGCGAGTCTTTCACTCTATATTTTTACAATGTCTGTATATTTATTTCATTAATAGGAATAATGTATTTCTATATTTCTTTGTTTTTGTCAAATTTTATGTGTATTTCATTGTAATATCTCTTCTTTCATCTTGTTCTGAAAATAATTTGGATCAGTGGTATTAGAGTAGGTTTCTCTTGATCGTTTTTTAGTGCATGTCCCCAACGAGGTCCGAGTATAGCAAGTTTGGTCTTGAGTTTGCCTCTATTGAGGATAATCACTCTTGCATGCCCAAGAAACCCTCTATGGCGACAGAAAAGAAAAATGGAAAAGAAAAATATTATGTTAACCTATTGCTTGAGAAATCTCTCTCGCGATAGAGGGACGAAATGATGGAGAATTTTTCCCACATCCTTTAATGTCTGTCAATAACAAAAGGAGCATCTTCATCAAGCAACCACTTTGGAGGAACCTCTCCCTTCAAGATACAAGTTAATTTTGATATTCCTGTATTTGAAGGTCATATAGATGTGGATGCCTTAGAAAAACGTTTGAATTTGCTAGAAGGTTATTTCTCTGTTCACAATTTTTTAGACAGGGAAAATATCACCTTCGCACTCCTCAAGGATCGCCCCAATGTTAAACATTGGTGGAAAACTTACTGGGAGAAAATTTCCACAGAGAAATCTGGATTATATGGGGCCAAGCCCACTTGGGATTTTTTTGTAGATGTGGTCAAGGAAAAATATTACCCTGTTGATAACTATGAAGAAAAGTACATGAGATGGACCACACTGCAGCAAGAGAAGAGCCAAACAGTGTTGAAGTTCAAAAATACTTTCCATACCTTGCGCACCAAGCTGGATATCAAATACTTCGAGCGGAATATGGTTATGAAATACCATGGGGCTCTGCATAGGTACGTTCAAACCGAAATAGATTTTCTAAACATCTCATCATTAGGAGCAACATATCGATATGTTGTCAAAATCGAGCAGAAATTTAGGAACCAAAACAAATGGGAGTTCGGTCTACAAATTTTCAACAACCAAAGCATGGTAAAGACGTCCCTAACCAACAACCCCTCGAAAACCATTCCAAGACATAGGAAAAGAAGGAAAATGAAAGGCGAATAATGAGAATGGGAAGTGGTGCGACTTCCACCAAACCCCCTGAAACAACACTAATGAATCTCACTCGAAATAGTCATTGGTGGTCGAGGTCAAAGAAAAGGAGTCGAACCTTGATTCTGACTTTGATCCATAAAATATTGAAAACAAACATATCATCGACGCAGACCCCACTTCTACTATCGCGACCACAAAAATTCAACCAGAAGAACTAATAGATCCTAAAGAGGGGGAGCACCTCTTCCATTCACATATTTGGGTGAAGGGGACCCCATTGCATTTCATTGTTTATAGCGGCAACCAGAAGAACCTCAACTTAGTTGATGTCGTCAAACAATTTGTGTTGTCAACAACACAACACCCGTAGCCATACAACATCAAGTGGCTTCACTAGGGACGAGATCTCCATGTCAGCTAGTAGTGTCGTCTATCCTATGGCATCTAGCCCTTCAAGGATGAGGTAGTGTTTGATGTTTTTCCTCTTGATTTCTGTGATGTTTTCCCTCTTGATTTATGTGATGTGGAAACATCATGTTGTTTATGATTTTCGACCTCGTTGTGTCATTATTACTCTGAGGGGTCATTTCTATAGGATACCAGAGGTAGTTCCGACTAATGTTCCACCAACACGTAGTTGCAAGGTAATCTCTCATACTGTAAAATTCATCCTCTTCACAGTCTATTCAAAGGATGCACATGAGGCCACTACAACCTCAACACCTTCTATCCAACAAAAGTAGATTGCATAAGAGAAAGAAAATATTGTTTATTCACCTAAAATGGTGCCTACACAATTCCCCATCAAGCCCAGAGACAACAAGTTAGTGAAATATATTCAACCTCGCCAACAACAGGTTTGTGACATCCTTCCACAGACCAAGCAACACAACTTTTCCAACAAGGCACACAGCTCACTAAGATTCAGATTCAAAAAACACTTTCCCCTCTTCCCCGGGCACTCAACGCAATGGAGACCATTTCTTCCTAAGAGGAGAGGATTGATCCAGGTGGATATTGGTGGCCACCCACCTATTCCAAATTCCAACTAGCTCATCTGGAAAATTTTCAGTTCAACACGTTTCTTTGTAATGGGGACATTTCTTTGTAATTGTGGGTTCTATACTTACGGGGTTGTCCTGAATCCCTACACAACATCCAGGTGGATATTTTTGGCCTCCCACCTATTCCAGCTAGCTTAGTTTGGAAGTTTTCATGTCAATACATATTTTTGTACTTCCTGGGCCATTTTGGGGCTTTAAACAATGTTTTCTTGGCGTTCCATAGTCAAAATGTGGACAGAGTTAGAGTTTGACATCATAATGTGTATTTATCAAAAATACCTTTCCAACGGTCTATCACACATCTAAAAGGGAGATCGTGTGCAAAAGTTACAACCCTGAAAAGTTAATATACTAACTTAACCCAAAAGGGCCCATAAGACTTTTAGCGCTTCATCTCCTAGGGTTAGGTTTTTGGATGTCTAGGGTTTTGGCATTCATGTTTATCATAAAAAGGCCTTCGGAGACTCATTATAATCATCTTCTTGTGAATGAGCATAGTCGTCATATCTTTTCTCAGAGATAAAGTTTCCACCATTCTAGTGAGTCTTGCACTCTGTATTTTTATAGTCTCTGTACATTTCTTTCATTAATAGAAATAATGTATTGTTGTATTTCTCTGTTTCTAGCAAATTTTAGGTGTATTTCATTGTAATATCTTTGCTTTGATTTCATTTTGAAAATAATCTGAATCAAAACTAATCATAGATGTTCTTCCTTGATCATATTTTTCCCTTTCTGTGTTTTCAGCGATAGGTGATGAGAAATTAACTTGAATTGACAAAGTAGATTATTTTTTATTCATATAGATTTTCTCCTGGAGGTATAGTGGTTTTGTGCAAGCAATCATCACGTTGATCTCATGTTTATAGAATATCATTTTTTCATGATATTCTTGCTACAACTTCTCTATTACCCTCTTTTGTACCAAATATCGAATGATCAATGGTCCATTCAACAAATCTTCGTCTTCAATTTTCATTTCAAATATATATAACAAATTGACATAAAAATCTCCTTCTAAATATAACATACTTATAAAATTGTTTACTAAAATAGTATTAGGATGAACATAATTTACTCAAAACTAACATAATATTAAATTAGGATGAAAATGTTTTGAGTTACAATGTCCTTTAATGCCATGTTTCACTATTCATTATAATGTTTCATTATTCATTAAATATTATAGTTAATTATTGCATGTCATATTTCATGATACTTATAAAATTGTTAACTAACATAATATTACGATGAACATAATTTACTCAAAACTAACATAGTATTAGATTAGAGTGAAAATGATTTGAATTACAATGTCCTTTGATATCATGTTTCACTATTCATTGTAATGTTTCATTATTCATTAAATATTATAGTTAATTATTACATGTCATATTTCATGTTCTTTTGCTTCACATGCAATGTGAAACACTTTCTTTCCCTCCAAATACAATTGATGTCATATTTCATGTGTCTTTCCCGTGCAATGCACAACACTTTCCCTCTCGTGGCTATACATAGAACTTATATTATTTGCAACACTTTCCCTTACAATTGATGACTATACTTAGAAGTTATATTATTTGCAATATTTTGTATCTATGTTTGATATATTACCATGAAACTTATATTATTTGCAACACTTTCCCTTACAATTGATGGCTATACTTAGAAGTTATATTATTTGCAATATTTTGTTAACTAACATAATATTAGGATGAACATAATTTACTCAAAACTAACATAGTATTAGATTAGGATGAAAATGATTTGAGTTACATTGTCCTTTAATGTTATGTTTCACTATTCATTATAATGTGTCATTGTTCATTACACTATTCATTATAATGTTTCATTATTCATTAAATATTATAGTTAATTATTGCATGTCATATTTCATGATACTTATAAAATTGTTAACTAACATAATATTA
>JASDQU010373100.1:65698-76176 GCA_032191745.1 Picea mariana
ATATATATATAGATATTAAAAAGTATTTTTGCAATTTTTTAATTTAATGGTTTGATTTTTTATTACTCTCCAGTAATTTAAATGCCTAAATTGGTCTTGATGTATGGCTATATTTGCTAGAATAAACAAGTGATTAAAAACCCACAAAAATCTCAAATATTTTCAAAGCTTCACAAACCCAAATGAAAATGCCATCACCATATTTGTCCATGTTGTTTTGCAATTGCCATTTTTAAATGACGGTGGATGGTGCGTGTATATGACATCACAGTGCATTTACTTAACAATTTTTGGATTAATGCTTACAATAGAATTGGATTGAGTTTGTTGGAGGTTGTTGAGAGATTCTCTCAACCCTTCTCTTTATGTTTAGAATAAGTTGGATCTGATTCTAACTATATAATTGTATAGTAATTGTGCAGAAATGTAATGTAATACGAATATTATTGATGTGTAATTTGTGAACCATGTTTGCTCCTCTATTTTCTTATATGCTATCAGAGCATGTACTGGCTTAAATCCCTCATGAGATAGCTAAGAAAATGTGAGCGCTGTGATTGACGATCCTCTGTAAATAGGTTAGCATAGGAGAGTGGATTGAATTATTTGATGTTGGAGCTGATCGTTGTCTAGAAGAAACCACTGTCTGTCTTGCTGCGTGTATTTCCTGCYGAGAGAGGCGACAGTGTTGTAGGAGTGCCAACAGAGAATTTTGAATAACCATCGAAGCTGCTAGTGTACTCTATTGGATGACCTTTCTTTTTGCAATATGGACTTGCTAAGTTTTTTTTKTGTGATAATGCAGAACRTATCTTTTTCATKAGATTAGTAGGGTCAACTYGAATTTAATAACCGCCATCAACTGCAGATTTGTYTGCACGAATGAAAGTATTGTTTCCAGSGATTYTGGCATACCATTCCAAGGTTGATCCCATTGTCGTTTCATCAATTGATCTCATAAAYTTAGATCRGATTCAYGATSGCTTCTTTCATAGTAATTTAACTGAAGACGATGATGARCRGACGATTGCAATGAAGCTCCCTTTGTGTGAGGCACGTGATGACTCTGATAGCGAGATTGGAGCCAGTAAGCAAGTGTTTTGACTAGTTGCAACATATGTGAAGATTTATTGTGTGTGATGTAAGTGTGTATTAAAGTATGTATTAGCTTTATAGCTTGTGATGTGCAAAAATTAGATGATGAAGAACTGCCCAAAGTACAGATTAACATATCTTAAGCTAGTAGTTCTTGACGTATTTCAGTACCATGTAAGAATATGTTCACTAGTTAAGTATGTTTACAAGTCTATTGAAAGCTGGAGATTCTTGTTGTACTTCGGTGCTTCAAGATCGTCAGTTACTGGTTATCCTTGTGTATATTGTTGTAGATGTATTTAAATAAGGCCAGTTGTATGACTGACTACATAAAATATCTAGTAATCAGATCACTGTCCTATATAAATGTCGAAATTTTCTCTTCGGGGGAATGCCACAGATGGTAGTGTATCCATAGGATAATTCATTATCTAGATTATCCTTTAGGAGGTTGAGAAGTGTCAATTCTACGAATTCGTCAATGATGGTCAGAAGTGTTGTTATCTTAAATGAATTGAAAGGGAAGGTCGAAGATATGGACAAGAAATAGCGTATACAGGAATATTTCAGAGTGGATAGAAGTGTTGATGGAGACCATATCAAGACAAATATCTATGTTAAAATTTGAGTATTGTAATTATGATATAATATTTGTAATGTAAGCATTATGGGAGGGTGTTGGAATAATGCTTACAATAGAATTGGTTTGGGTTTGTTGGAGGTTGTTGAGAGATTCTCTCAACCCCTCTCTCTATGTTTAGAATAAGTTGGATCTGAACCTAACTATATAATTGTGTAGTTATTGTGCAAAAATGTAATGTAATATGAATATTATTGATGTGTAATTTGTGAACCATGTTTGCTCCTCTATTTTCTTATAACAACACCATCATCAGTTGCTCTGTAACATACTTTCCCTTAAATTGAAATCAGTTCAACTCAATCCAAGGGGCATGTGGATCGAAGGAGTAGGCTCAGTTGCAATCCACACCATTGCAGTTGAAGATGGTTGGCTTAACACACAACTTAGATGAAAGATGGCATTAAGAGCATTGATGATTATGTCGATTGTTCTTCCGCCGATTGTTCTTCTATGCTTCACAGTGAAACTGTAATGTCCCCGGCCATTAACCACACTATCGGGCAATGCTACTACGCAGAACATTCACATACATACATATACATATACATATACATATATATATATATATATATATATAACATGCATATTAAATCAAATTAACACATGTAACATAGAGTTACTTCCATCATATAGACTTAACTAGAATTAACAATACATATCATTGCAACGGAACAAATGATAATATTACAAGCATCACAGACATGCATTTTAATTGAAATTAAACACATAATGATACTTCTCTTTGAAACTGTAGTAACTCCACCAACTACGTGCAGACCTTACATGAACCTCCCAGCCTTAGACCACGCTGCTCATCATACTCAGCAGTGGGTCACCCCCGAGCTGGGACTAAGCTCCACCTAAGGCAAGGGAATCCTAGACTAGGCTAAGGTTACAGAAAAATTGCACAGTGCAACCAGAAGGATTCTCTCCAGGAGCCTTCTTACTCCCACTACTCACGAACTCTCATTCCCCACATGTCTGTTCCACCTGGGAGTATACAACTTCACAAACATGATCCATCGGTTGCTTCACCTCCCTCTCTAGGTCTCAGCAACAGGCCAGAAATTCTCAGAGCTTCGTAGCTGGTGCTGGACTCTCTCTGGGAGAAAACCACTTCCCAACAGACTCTCTCACCTAGAGAGAGCTACTCGCAAGACTAACAACCTGCCTCTTCAACCACGGGCCCGAAAACCCAGTTATTCAACCACCTTCGACTCAATTCCAGCAAGGTATAGGTGACAACAATGGTAACTAGTCAACACCACTCAGGAAAAAAGAAGGAAGCAACCCAAGAATGGTTCAGGTATGGACTTGGCTCTGCAAGGGAGGATAAGTTGGGTTCATAGGACACACAAGAGACAAGGCTTAGTGCATGGGTTTGCCACTGGTTTTTAGGGTGCGCGATACAGAATCAACGTAGAGGTCAAACACAGAATCTAACAGTTCAGATGGAGGATGCGTCGGCTTCTCAGGAAAACATCACAGGTTGGCCTCATGGTTTTGGGTTTCAGCACTGCGTGAGGTATGCAGAGATCAGACGTAGAGGCAACACAGTTCAGACAGTGGACGCAAGAATGGAGGATGAACCCCCAACACGAGTTGACCCTTTAGCTTTAAATGCATGCACCCAGGTCATCACTTGTCTTCCTGGAGCTGGATGCGTTCCCTTTTGCATACGTTGGAGTTGCATGTGTTGCCTCTCCCAGGACTTAGGATAAAAACATGTCTTTCACATATCTTTGGAATAATAATAAATTATTATTCTCAAGGACTTAATCCCCTAAGCTTAGCCCCTCTTTCCAACCTTTTAGCCCCCTTTCCCTTACCCACCTTGTGGAAGCTTAGTCCCCCATCACTCTTTCTTCATGGTCAGTTTGCACGCAGCGATGTTTAATCTTTATTAATGTTCTGCATAATTACATATACAAAAACAGTCTCCTGGCCTTTAACACCTAGGCTCTTCGGCCTAATAAACACATAATCCCACCAACTTATATACACTTATCTCACCATCCTATAAACATAATTACAATTCATAATTACATATGGGGCTCTACCGGGGGATATTACAATCCCCTCCCCTTATTTTTTCACTGTGCTCAGTGCAACTCTTTACACAACATCAACAAGTTTTTCAAAATCTTCAAAAAGATGTGGTTATTCTGCCTGGATAGCATCCTCATGCTCCCAAGTCACATCCTCATGACCATACTAGGTCCACTGGACCCTTACAAGCCCTATGGCTAGATTCTAGAGTTGTTTGCTTTTCCAGTCCAATATGCGCATAGGATGCACTTGCAGAACACCTTCTTGCTCCACCTGAATCACATTCCAATTGATTACATGATTATCATCAGGTATATATTTCTTAAGCAATGAAATATGAAATACATTATGTACAATCATGGATGCAGGTAATGCAAGCATATATGCAACTGGTCCAATCCTTTCTAGGATTTCAAATGGCCCACAAAATCTGGCTGCCAACTTGGAACAGTTTCCCAGCTTTAGGGAACTTCTGTTAGCTTTCACTTTTAGGAAAACATGATTGCCCACTTTAAACTCTCCGTGGGTTCTATTTTTATCAGCATAACTTTTCTTCCCATCTTGGGCATCCTTTAAATTCTGCTTAATTTTCATCATTTGCTCTTCCATTTCCTTGATCAACTCTGGCCCAACTACTGCCCTATCAACTGGATTATCCCATATTACTGGAGTATTGCACTTTCTACCATAAAGTGATTCAAATGGGATCATCTTCAATGATGCTTGATACCCATTATTGTAGGCGAATTCTACCAAGTGTAAGTAGTCTTTCCATTTAGATGGTTTTCCCATCATATACATCCTTAATATGTCTTCTATCACTCGATTCACCCACTCTGTTTGCCCATCAGACTCAGTATGATTGGTTGTGCTAAAGTTCAGATTCATTCCAAATCCTTTGAATAACCCTTTCCAAAATTTGGAGGTGAATTTCGGGTCTCGGTCAGACACAATTGTCTTGGGAATACCATGCAATCATGCTATTTCACTCATAAAAATATCAGCAACATTAGTTTCTTTATGAGTAGTCTTCAATGGAATAAAATGGGCAGCTTTCATAAGCTTGTCCACCACCACCATGATTGAATTATGTTGCTTTCAGGTTCTGGGCAATCCTGTGATGAAATCCATTGTCACTACCTCCCACTTCCACTCAGGGATGGGTAAAGGTTGCAACAACCCTGTTGGGTGTCTGTGCTCAGCTTTAACCTTCTGGCACTCCATACATCTAGAGATGTATTTTGCAATCTCTTTCTTCATACCCGGTCGAAAGTAATGGCTCTTGGTTGCTTCCATAGTTTTCTGATATCCAGGGTGCCCAACATAAGGTACATTATGCATTTCATTCAAAAGCATAAATTTCAAGTCCTGGACATTAAGTACATAAATTTTGTTCTTGTACATAAGTGTTCCGTCAGTTTCCAATTTATAATTTTCCACTTTCTGTGGCATCTCACCTTGTTGTAGTTTTGCTACCAACTCTGTGTACTGTAAATCTGCATTTGCAGCCTCCAAAATTCTGCTTTTAATATCAGTTCGGTACATGCTAATGGTTGTAGCATGTAATTCATGCACTCTCCTGCTAAGTGCATCAACCACTTTGTTTTCCTTTCCTTTGATATGCTTGATATAAAAGTCATACTCATGAAGAAAATCCAACCACCTACTCTTCCTACCATTCAAGGTTGGATGATCAAACAAATACTTCAGACCATTATGGTCTGTCCTCATTTTGAACCTCCTTCCCATGAGGTAATGCCTCCATTTCTTTAGAGTGTGTACTATGGCTTCCAACTCCAAATCATGAGTTGCATAGTTCCTTTCGTGCTCTTTCAACTTTCTGGATATTCATAACAAATTACGAACCCATTCTAACTGAAGACTCCTCCCAATCCTTCTTTGCATGTGTATGTAAACACTACAAAGTCTTCATTCGGGTCTGCAATCCTTAGGATTGGAGCAATGGTTAACAACTGCTTCAATTGATGGAAGCTTCTCTCACAATCTTCTGTCCACTGAAACTTCTTCTCCTTCCTTTGCAAGGAAGTGATAGGGTGAGCTATCCTCGAGAACCCTATGATAAACCTTCTATAATAACCAGCTAGACCCATAAAGGATCTGATTTCCATCATGTTCTTTGGCACTGACCATTCTCTGATGGCCTTAAGCTTCTCAGGATCCATGACTATCCCATCCTTAGAAATAATATGCCCCAAGTAATAGATCTTCTCCTGATAAAACGAGAACTTTCTCAACTTGGCATATAGTTGGTGCTCTCTTAGCACCTGTAACACCATCCTCAGATGTTTTTCATGTTATTCCTACGACTTGGAATACACCATAATGTCATCCAGGAAGACTATGACAAATTTGTCTAGATAGTCCCTGAATTCACCATTCATTAGGCACATAAAAACAACGGGTGCATTCGACAGCCCAAACGACACCACTGTGAACTCATAATGACCATACCTTTTTCTAAAGGCGATCTTGCTGATGTCTTCATCCTTTATTCTTACCTAGTTATATCCCGACCCGAGATCTATCTTTGAAAATATCTTCGCATCCTTCAACTAATCGAAGAGGTCATCAATCCTAGACAGAGGATATTTGTTCTTTACAGTTACTTTGTTCAATTGTCTGAAATTGATACACAATCTCAATGTCCCATCCTTCTTCTTCATGAACAAGACTGGGGCACCCCAAGGTGACACACTTGGGCATATATAACCCTTCTTCATAAACTCTTCAATCTGTAATTGCAACTCTTTCATCTCTAGTGTACTCATTCTGTAAGGATCTTTTGACATTGGAGCTACTCCAGGCATCAAGTTTACGGAGAAGTCAATATCTCTCTTTGCGGGTAGTCTGGGTACCTCCTAAAATACATCTTCAAAATCTTTTAGTACCGCATGATCTCCAATATTTGACACCTTATTCTTAGGTGCTTCCTCCACATGGGCTGCAAATAATTGACAGCCTTTTCTGTAGCACTTCTTCAGCTACATTGCTGAGATTTCTCTGATAGCAACAACTCTGGGAATTCCTTGGACTATTTTCTAATTTCCTTCCTCATCCAGGAAAGTCAATGTCTTGTTACGAAAGTCTAGGATGGCGTGGTGCTGGTCCAACCAATCCATCCCAATTATAAATTCATAGGAACCCAAAGGTAGAACATTCAATTCAGCCTTTGTGCTCAGTCCATTCAAGTCCACTGGACATGACTTAACTAACTCAATGACTTTCCTCTTGGTTCCTGTAGCCAACTGCACTAACCAAGAATTTTCATGTTTGCTTCTTGATAATTGCAAACTTTCCACCACTCTAGGATCTATATAAATATGGCTAGCCCCTGAATCAATTAAAATAGTGAAGGGATGGTTATTGATCACACCTTCCACTTCAATCATGTGCGACTTATATTCTTCTTGCTTGTCGTCCAGGGATGCGTATATTCTTGGTATTCTACTACCCATGTCCTCCACTATTTCAGCTTGTTGAACATTATGGACAACTCTCACTTTGCCATTTTTGTGGGGACCACCTATGTACTTATGGTTTCCCTGATAGCCCCAACACTGAATGGGCATTTTCCTTAGCCTTTGTCCCCTTACGTCAACCATTCTCAACTCTCTAAACGATGGTTGTCCTTGAGGATTGTTTCTGAAAAAGGGAGGTTTGTTTCCCTTCTACCTCTACTCTTTCTTGAACTTCTTCTGGTCATCCCAAGCCTTCTAAAAAGTAGGATTTTCTCTTTGTTGTTCATATATGCATTTCTCTCTTCTTATTGTTTCTTCCATAGCCTTAGGGTCATCATACTGAATCTTTTCCCAAATGGAATGTGGTAGTCCACTCAGATACTTTTGAATCTTGACAGAATCATCTTTGATGAACGAGACATACTTCAGCAATTCCAAAAATCTTCGTTCGTATTCATCAATGGTCATGCTGCCCAACTTGAGTTCAAAGAACTTTTTCATCTTTCTGTAGTAGTATCTTTTAGTCAAGTATTTCTTCTTGAAATACCTCTTGAATTCTTTCCAAGTGATATCTTTCTCTCTAATGTGTTTCACCTACACAAGTTGATCCCACCACATGGATGTTTTTCCTTTCAGTTGATACATCGCAATTCTTCCTTCTGCATGAGAGGAATAATTCTGTAGTTGGAAGTATTTCCTCATACCAAGCAACCATGTCTTAGCATATTCCTCCTTATTATGTTCTCCATCAAACGTAGGAGGCTTAATCTTGTTCATTTCTCCCTTCAATTCATCCACTCTAGATCTCCTATGTTTTCTGGTAGGAGATGGGCTTGAACTTCTGCGTGCCTCCTTATTGGAGTGTTTCGGGGAGTGATGATGATGCCTACTAACGCTTTTTGATATTCTTTTCTTCTTAGGGGTCTTGTGACTCCCTATTTTTCTTAAGTCACTCTCCTTATCCAACTTCTTTTCGATTCTTTCTAGACTTTGCATCAACTTTAGCTTGAATTCACCTTGTTGTTCCTTAGCTTTCATGAGCTTTATGTTATCTTTTCGGTTATTCTAGGCATCTTTCTGCAATCGATCAATGATTTTCATCATATTCCCTGCCTTAGCTATCTCTTCTCCATGTCCATTAGAGTTCGATCCTTCAACTCCCAGATGGACAGCCATTCCTTTTGCTTCATTCTCTGAACTAGAATCAGTCTGTGCCTCTTCCATTTCTTTTCAATTAGTGGAAACTCTATTCGATTCTGGCACTCGTTGAACTTCTGCAAACACAACGTGTAGACAATTGGAATTTGTTAGGCCATCATTCCTTAACAAATCCCACAACATTCATAAACCAATTTGATTACATAAAACATTCAAATTTCACTTTCTTTCAAGGCTATGCTCTGCGAATTTTTCGGGCACTAGCCCCTTTCTCTCAGCCCCCCAACCCACGCGACCATGGGTCGTTACCAAGCGCTTGATCAATAACTTCTTATTGGGGCCTTCAGCCTCGAAAAGTTTCAAAGCACAACACAACAATCACTCGGAGTTTCGGGTTACCGAACTCGCACAGTAGGGTGGATCAACCATCCACGTATACTCAACATCTGACGGCTGACACTCACTATGGAACCTCAGGTGTCTGAGTTCCAGGACTTCGGGACTTCAGAGCTTCAGAGGATCTCACATTCATACATATAAACTATTAATCTTCGAACCTTCCCAATCACCTTTGGTGACGTCATTACATCACATTACTTAACATTTTTTCAATTGTGGGGGCATGAAATGGTGGTTTGGAGTAACCCACATTTCATCCCGCAATTATTCCGACGATGAAACATAACCCCTCAGTGAAACCATGGTTTGGATTGCGGGACCGCCTTGTTGAATTAGCTTCTGTGCAACTTGGGTCCCTACAATGTCTCCTAGCTGTTGATCTTGATGTATCGTTATCAACGCCACTGTGGGTCCTCTGACCTTTAACTACGTTACGTAACCTTGGGCCCCACTAACCCTAATCATATAGGATTCCACATGGTCGAATATTAGTGACTGACACGTGGCCCATTCAGATGGGTGAAACTCATCACATTCCAAATGTCATTTCAATATTCCATGGGTTCTAAACCCACTAACACGTGGCACACATCCCATGTGTCCATGTCACCTCCAGGTGATGTCATCATGACTCACCACTCCGGCTCTTCAGGCTTCGGTAGTTTCAACTCCTCTACGCTCACTTTTGCCCGGAGCGCTTTCTCCCAGAGTTCACGATCTACCGACGCATGTCCTCCTTCACGATCAACGAATATGAATGACTTCGACACTTCGGGCTTTGGGAGTTTCAAACTCACAACACTTGCCTCCTCACGAAGTACTTCCATCCAAAGTACACGATCTCTTGACGTGTGTCCTTTGCAATGAACGGTTGCGATATACTTCGGGACTTTGGGAGTTTGTCACACTCCACACTTGAAATCCTTCTAATTGACTTTTCTTTACCTTCATGGACACATATCTAATGATAAAGATCTTTTCCTACGATCTACGATGTATATCTCCTTCGAACTTCAAAGCTTCAGGTTTCGTCCTTTCTCTTAACTTTGCATTCAATTTCACTGATGTCGGAAAGTTCGAAGTGCTTCCAAGTTACCCTTTCTGCACTTTTTCCAAATCTGATGATCGTAAAGGTTTTTCCTCTCCTTTCGAACAGATCCTACGGCTCCAACACCTCAAGTGTTGAGAACTCTCTCTTTGTGGTCAAATACCACGCTGACTGCAGTTTTATTCTACCGCTACTCCTCTTGAGCTTCATAACACGACCAAGTAACCCCTTGGCACTCAGAAACATTCTAAGGTTCGAAATTGGTTCCATCGGAACACGATTTCGACTCGAAACCTTGGGTTCGAAGACCACTTATCCGACCCATCCAGGCTCATTGTTGAAACAATGGCTCTGATACCATAAATTGTAATGTCCCCGACCATCAACCCCACTGTCGGGCAACGCTATTACGCGGAACATTCACATACATACATATATATATATATAACATGCATATTAAATCAAATTAACACATTTAACATAGAGTTACTGCCATCATACTGACTTAAATAGAATTAACAATAAATATCATTGCAATGGAACACATGATAATATTATAAGCATCATAGACATGCATTTTAATTGAAATTAAACACATAATGGTACT
>JASDQU010373101.1:6279-23625 GCA_032191745.1 Picea mariana
ATGAATACTACTGGTACATTGGTCAGCCTGAAAGGTACTACGACAAACTCGTAATGCCCAAACCAAGTTCGAAAGGAAGTTTTTGGGATATTGCCTTACTTAATCCTTAACTGATGATACCCTGATTGCAAATTGATCTTTGAGAATACCGCTTCTCCTTTCATCTGATCAAAGAGGTCATCTATTCGCGACATTGGGTACCTATTTTTCACTATAGCATGGTTCAAGTCCCTTTAATCTATACACAGTTGTAAGGATCCATCCTTCTTCTTTACAAAAATTACTGGTGCACCCCAAGGTGAAACACTGGGCCTTATTAGCCCTAAGTCCAGTAACTCTTTCAACTACATTTGCAACTCACAAAGTTCCAGTGCAGTCAGCCGACACAGAGTCTTGGAAATTGGTTATGCACCAGGTTTTAGCTCAATAGTTAAATTAAGCTCCCTCTCAGGAGGTAACCCTGGTAACTCGTTCAGAAAAACATCCTTAAATTCTGACAATACCAGGTACTGATCTAATGAGGGTCCCTTCCTTTCATTCACTGCATCCACTATATATAGTCGACACCCTTGCCTCAAGCATCGCTTAACCTTCATAGTTGAGATAAAGCGTAATGATACATTTCTCCGTACACCCTGGATCTCTACTGGTCTTCCTTAATCATCAACACAAAGAACCCTTTTTGTGAAACAATCTACCAAAGCTCGACGAGCTTCTAACCAATCCATTCCAATGACTAGGTCATACACCCCAAGAGAAGTGACGTATACCTTCCACCTGGTAGTACATAATCCGAGGTCTACTATACAATTATCAACACTAGGTCCTACCGCTTGTTTTTCCCCCGAAGCCATCTCGACTTGTTTAAAGTCATCGTGCTCGTAGGCTACCAAACCACTCTTTTCTAATGCAGATGGTGAAATGAAACTATTTGTAGCACCAGAATCAAATAAAATCTTAACGTTGATATGATTTAGCGTACCTGATGACTCTACCACCATGGATTGATGTTCTGCCTGATAATTATTAACTTCTATGTAAATATGGTGGTTGCTACTTGTTCTTCTCATCAGGGCCTTTTCTTCTCTATGCACAAATCCTGATTGTAACTATGGGAAATCACACTGGTAATGGGGTCCTCCACATTCCCAACATGTAACACGATATTGAACTTGTGCATTGTTTTGTGACTGTCTCTTAAATGAGTTCCTTCCCCTGGAACCCCTGCCCCTACTAGCTACTCCCTGAGATGGCCATGGACTTTCCTACCTCACTGGTGATGAACAAGATGTTGCACTCACTGCCATTGAAATCCCTGCAACTATTGTCCTTGGTGTGACTCTGTTACCATATGAAGGTGGCCTTGAGGCCCCTCCCTTAGGAAATGTCCTAAGGGCCTTCCCCACGAACCCAGGACGATGCAGAAAGGTCTGTCTCGTACCTCTAGTTAAGTTCATGTGTTCCTCCGCATAACGCACATTTTCCATAGCTTCCGCTACTGAAGACGGTTTCCACATCTGCACCATAGCCCTTATCTTAGGGTTCAAGACATAGACAAAGCGTTCTGCCTGTCGTTGGTCATTATCCATATATGAAACATATTTGACCAATTCCATAAACCTAATCTCATATTCTTATATGGTTTTGTTTCCTTGTACTAGATCATGAAATGCTCCTACCTGTTGTTCCTCATAGTAAGCTAGCAGATATTTCCTTCATAACCTCTCCTCAAAATGTTCCCAGGATACGGTGTCCGAGGTAAGATGTAGTTTCCTTTCCAGGTTTACCCACTAGTTCAATGCACTGCCTCTCAACTGAAAAATTGCTATCTTTTCCTTTGAAGTGGATGCATAGTCCCTTAAGGAAAAACACCTTGTCATGCCTTCCAACCATGCTTCTGCGCGTTCACTGGCGCGACCCCCGGCAAACTCTGGAAGTTTGATCTTCTGCAGTTCTCTACTGATGTATTCGGGTGGAGGTGCTCCCCCTGAATCGTTTGAAGCTTCTGGACTATCCATTCCAGATGGTGGGGGATCCACTTCGATCTCTGTCGGTTGAAGCCCCTTTAAAGTCTCATTTATGGCCTCCAAAGAGCACAGTATGAGAGCTAGTTCAGGCGATGGTGGTGGCGGTGTTGGTGGTGTTGGTTGTGCCTACAACAATGCTCCTCTGCCTTGATTCCCTTGTGCCCTAACCATCTCGTATGATTTAACCTGCATCAACCAAATTTGTCAGGGTGAGTTCAAGGATGTTCCACATTCGTGCAACTTAAACCAGAAAACAGGGTTAGGCATAAGTTTTTTTTTACTTGTCTGTAAACAGATGTTACTCTCTTTAGAGGAGGTGGCTAGGTTAGGGATAAAGCGTCTAATATTGATTTATTCACCTAAGAAAACTATTGACTCCCTTTCCCAGTAGCTATGCTAGCTTTGCACCATACTAGCCAATTTCTCTAACTTACCTTCCTAGTGCACATGAAGCCCCTTCTCGCTTATCTTGTTCTAAGTCCTTATTCTTTTCATTTACAACTAATTAGGGTGACTTCCAACCTAATGTCAATTAAATGAGTCTATGGATATCCTTCAATTCTTGACTCATGGGATTTTCTTGGCGCGTTCTACATATGCATTGAATTGTGTGACTCGGTGACTGCAGGTGCGAGTCTTGAGGATTGTCCTTTGGGCCCAACCAAAGAGTATGAGTTGTGGGCTTCCTCATGGCTTAGTGTGCCCTCAGTCTTGATTGTTTCCTTATATGAACCTTGTTGTGTTGTATCGGCACTCAAAACCCTCTTCGTGGCTTCTAGGTTAAGTGTGTTTTGTTCTGACCTCCCGCTTTCTTTCTGTGATATTGAAAGATGAAAAAGAATTTTGATTTTGGACTTCATGATCATAACCCATAACTTAACAATTGTATAAAATTCAGAGGCTAGGGTTTAAGGTTTATCGCCCATCAAACTGAAAGCGCTCAATTTCGAGCTTCTGCTACTATTGTTGTTTTATTGTAGGAAACACAGCAAGCAACTCGACCCAACAACAGGTCCATGAGGGAAAAATATAGAACTGATCATTGAATATTGAGAGAGGTAGAAAATGGCCCCAGATAGCAATATGAGAAAGGATAGTAAGGGTCTTGATTCCATTGTGTAGGGATGATGGCCTATCGAGATGTCGGCAATATAGTTGGTTCTGTTTTGCATAGTCGTTAGGGCATTGTCTTCAAAATGATTTAGATAGATCATTTTTTTTTTTAGCACTTTTTAAACTAAATCTAAACAATTTAATTATTATTTTTTTCTTTTGTTTAATTTAATTAAAATGATATTTAATTACACTTGAAAAGTAGTTCTCAAAGTAATTATTAAACCTTTAAAAATATTATATATATAAATTAGTATTTCTATTTTTATTTTCTTTTCAACTTAAAACAAATTAAAAATATATCAAAGAAAATTTAAAATAAAATAAAATATAAACAACTAGATTTAAAATTAAGCCAATTTTTTTTTTATGGAACCACTTTGAATTGGCAACGTAGGGAATGAATGAGGCCCACTTGCCCCAAGACTTCTAAGTCGGCAACATGGGGCTTGCATGTGGCCCACGTGCCCCTCGCTCTCATTTATAGGAATAAAATATTGAGTCTCTCCTTTAAACCCTAGACTCTTATTTTTTTCTCCCTCATTTGTTGTGGTCACCTATGTGGGGAGGTGTGAGGGAGCATGGCTACCATGGTTAACCCGTATTCTCTACTCCTCTCCTCCATACTACCTGCGGCCTCAAGATTTTCTAGTCAATGGAAATAGTCGGAGCTCGTGGTTGAGGAGGCACGGTTCAGGCTTTTCTAGTCAATGGAAATAGTCGGAGCTCACTGTTGTGACTGTTCGTAGGCGTTTGGGTGCGGATATGCGTTGTGGGCTGTTGTTTTTTTTTTGCGTGGCTTGGCACTTTTGTGCTAGCTTTGAGTTGTGTATTGGCTTTGCTATTGGGCAAGGTATCAGTTCATGGACTTAGAGTTTGGCATATTCGTTCGTTTGATATGTAGTGTGACTTTGCAGGCCGCGTTGTGTAGGTAGTGTGACTTTGATATGTAGTGTGACTTTGTAGGCCGTGTTTGATATGCGTTTTGCAGGCCGCGTTGTGTAGTGTGATTTTGCAGGTCGCATTTGATATGCATTTTGCAGGCCACGTTGTGTAGTGTGAGTTGGCAAGCCATGTTTGATATGCCTTTTGCAGGACGCATTGTGTAGTGTGAGTTTGCAGGCCTTGTATGTTGCATGTTGGCTTGGCAAGAGGATTGGCGTTGGCTTGTATGTTGCGTGTTGGTGTTGTCTCATGGGCACTAGCTGGTATGTTACATGTTGGCATTGGCTCATGGGCGTTGGCTTGTGTTTTTTGTAGCTCAACTCTGCCAAAGCGTCAACTGGTGGGGGAGGTCCAAGGTTTGACCCCCGTAGACTCCCAAATTTTTTTTTTTGGCTTCATTTGTGTGGCACGTTTGTATGGCAGCCTTTGCTAAGGCTTTGAATATGGTGGGAGGTCTAGGGTTCGAGTTCGAGCCCTGTCGACTCCATAATTTATTGCATCTGTTTACGAGCATTCAAAGGGGCTTCGACAGATACTTTTTTTTTATAATACATTTTATGTATTTTTGTATTACTTCTTTTTTTATATATATATATTATAAAAACATTGTGCACCATACTCTGTCCCCATGGATTCTCCTCCCTAACTTGGTTTGATGTTGGGTACTTGTGCGCTTAATGCTCAATCTTTTCAGCTGTGTGAAGGGTGATTCAACCCATGGGTGTCTCCTCGGCTCGGTATGGGTAGCGTGTCTTCCTGTTGCCGATGATCTTGACACTTGCTGGATTTTGTCTCTGTGAAAAAGGGCATCTATCCCTTAGGTATCGCCATGCCCATGGCAGAAAAAATGTGCGCCATGCCTCATACGAAACGACCCAATAAAATAGTGCAATGGTTAGGCTCTTTGTGGGATCCCCTTTGATGAAGCAATGCAAACTAGAGCATTGGGTTGTGTTTTAGCTTGACCGATACTTATTATGTTATGTTCATTTAATGCTTAACTCGTGGACTTAACTAGAGCACTTGGAGATTGGTCGTTCCGTCCCAATAATATTTTTTTTTTAATAATTTGTTAGTTAGACAGATTTATGTCATCAAACCCTCACCCTCTTAGTTATATGTCTTGGTTGTAGGAAAGAACTCTTACAGATAAACAAATGGCTTGAACAGGTTAACATATAGTTAGCTCGGGTGGGAAGGATATCTTTCCTGCAACACTGTCTCTTCTTCATGATTTATTTAAGTTGTTCTCTTAGGGTTTCTGAGACACTTCTTGTTATTCTCTATGGTTTTAGGTGTCATTGTTTTTTGCATTATTTCTGCATTATTCCTGGCCTTTAAAGGCTCTAAATTAATGGTTTCAAGGGTTGTAATTAAAGGGTTTCAGGTTGCAGGTTTTCAGGGTTGTTTACAGGACACATACCATATCTTTCAGTCAAGAGGATGGGTGGGTAGGTAGGCTCGTGGCCCCAGATTTTAAACTAGTGCTCTGATACCATGTGTAAGGTCCTCTTTAATAGAACCTACAATTTCATAAATTTAAACATAACATTTCTATTATATTTTATTTTACGGTTCTATATTCAGAAAAATAACATCATCAAAATAACAGTTTATAGTTTATGGCTCAGCAAAATTCCCAAATGGGCAGCATGATATAAATGATATATTGAATAATGTACACAGCATAAATAACATATTGAATCATCATACGGTAATGACAAGCCATGATAAAAAAAAACAAAAGTACCTGTCAAGTGATTTGTTTCCCAACTCTGTTTGTCCAAGCCCAAGCTGAAACTGTGCCCAAAACTGAATTTTCCTTGCTGGCAGCTAGGAACAGAGCTTGTTCGTCTCCCTAGCTCCAGGATTCTGTGAGGATTCCTAGCCCCTGACCCCAAAACCCCCAGCAACCTGGTGCACCCCTGTAACAATCCACCCAAACTCCCAAACAAGAAAAATATCCAAACCAGGAAATGGAGTCCTTCTCTCCCAATAATGCTTCCTCCCCAAATTTTCATAATAATCCTCTCCCCGAAGGCCTCTGCCCCCTCATATCCTCCTCTTCCCATTCACTGCCTCCTACCTTTAATTAATTCCACCCACCTTATCCCTCCATTTAATACCCTATCCCTCCATTCAATACCTTATCCCTCCATTCAATGCCCTTTCCCTTCATACGTAAAGTTTTCTAATAAGTTATTAAGACTTTAATTTGTTATCCAAACATTAATATGTTAAGTAATCAATTAATTAATTATTCAACATATATTAAACATTAATTAATTAATTAATTAATATTATTAATAATTAATCATTACTTAACTAATACATATTAGGACAATTCATTATTTAATTAACTATACTTGATAAACCTTAAGCAACTATTTTACTAGGGTTGTTACAAATACTATATAATCAACTATATAGTACATGATATCAATATTATTTCTATTGTTATTATATCATAATATGATCTTATATGATACCAACAAAAATAATTTATTTAAATATAATTATTATAATATTAACAATTTTAATATTTAATATTGTAATTTATCTTTCATATATAATAATTATAAAGATGTAATCAACCCTAATCTAGAAGATCAAAATTATCTATCTGTTTTTCCAAGTGTAAAGAAAAAAATAAGCATTGCTAAGATAAGAACAAATTCTCACAAGCTCGACAGTGAAACTGGGCGTTGGTCAATTACTAAAATTCCATGGGATGAAAGAGTGTGTCACCTTTGTGACACTAAGAAGGTTGAAGATGAAAAGCACTTTCTGTTAGATTGTCCAACCTATACCCATATTAGATCTCATTTTCAAAATATTGATCACACTACCAACCTTCCTAACCTCTTAACTCAACAAAAGTATGATCTTGGAAAGCTTCTCTTAATGGTTTTCAAGCACAGAAACAAAATTCTAAAGAATCACAAGTAATCACTTACCCTCTTAAGGTCCGATAGACCAATTAGGTGTTAGTGGACATTAATCATCATCGTCGTCATCATCATCATATAAATGTCTTAACATTATAGTACAATATTTGTATTAATATCAATATAACCTTATTAATTAATACCTAAAGTTTCCTACTAACTTTGATCATACAAATTTATGATATTGATTATTCAAATATATCTTTGTATAGTAGCTAAAAACAACCACATTAATAATATTAATGTGCTAGTATAGGTCAATAGGCCTATGTGTAGCACATTAAAAAAGTTTTTTCCCTAGAGTATTTGCTAAATATACGTCTATCCACATATAAAAACACATTAATTTTATTAATGTGGTTGTTGAAAATACATTTAGATGTTAATTGGTCATCTAATCTGTCAATAGTATTGTTTTTCAATCTCAAACAAATGACATCATAAAACTGGATAAGTAGTTGATTGAAAACCCTTGGCCTATTTGGAATTGTTTCTATGATATTTATTATGTGATTTATAGTTTTTGAACATAGAGATCATGTCCAAGCGAGTGTGCATGTGTTAGTATGCTCTTTGAAATTTTGTCTTCTCAATGAAATAATTGGATAACTAGCTCCCTATGAAATTACAAATTATAGAGGTTTAATGAAAGATTCATCAAAAGTATACCATATATCAAATGAAGAAGTAAGATGGATTAAAATTTAGTTTTTTAGATTGTATTATAAATTGCAAAATGATTTTCCATGTCTGATACAACCACGTGTCTCAACTCCATGGCTTCATTCCAAGGGTTGAACATTTATCGGTTTTGATAGAGAGCATGGATATTAGGTGTCCTACACATTCATACATGTAATATGTAGGGAAGAAACCATAATCCCCTTCTCCTCCACCAATTTATGTGCATTGTGATGTGAGTAAATAGCAATATGACCATCCTTAACTTGACTACATATTGGGGTTATCATAGGCCCAACAACAATTTCAACTATTCACTTTACATTGTTGATGGTCGTCCATAACATGAATTCATAATCAGGTTGACATAAACTCTCTAGTGGATTTAGACATGGTAGATATATATCACATTTAAAAACACAAGAAATAGCCTTAACATTCTAGTTAAGAGTGTAACAGAGTACAACATGGAGCATGTAACAACCCTAGTTGAATATATTCTTAGGGATTATTAAGCAAAATTAATTAGGTAATTAATTGTCCTAACATGGTTTTGCTTAAACAAAGATTGGCATAATAATATTAATTAAATATTAATTAATTAATTAATTGTTATAACTTTTGATTAAATAAATAATTAATTAATTAATTACCTATCACATTCAATGGCCAAGATAATAAATTTAAGAGGGTTAATAATTTAAATTTGTTTAATTAAATGATTTACATATGCGGGAGGGGATAAGACATTAAATATAAGGATAAGATATTAATAAGGGATAAGACATTAAATAAAGAGATAAGATAATAATGAAGGGACAAGATATTAATGAGCAGGAAGAGAGCCGGTGGAGGGGCATATGACAGGAGGAGTCTTACGAGGAGGAGGATTTGTTTTGGGAGGAGGAAGAATTATTGGAAGGGAAAAGGACTGTAGGTCTGAGGTGATTATTTTTCTGGTGTGAGGAGTTTGTTTTATGGGTTTTTGGTGAACCAAAAGCAGTGAGCACCGATTTGCTGGAGGTTTTGGGCACGAGAACCAGGATATCCTTACGGTATCCTGGAGCTAGGAAGCCAGACAGGCTACTCCTAGCTGGAAGGGAGGAAGCACGGTTTGGGCAGAGTCGGTCAGCACATCAGGCAGCAGCAAAGCGGCAGGCTAGACAACCAGGTCAGCGGAGATATCAACATCAGTAAGTGGTAATTAAATTTTATTACATTAAGTTATTTTCATGCTATAAATAGATTTGAATTCCAGTAGAATTTTTATGCTTGTAGGATGTGAATGAATGATTTACATATAGAGAAAGGAATATATGTTAAATTGTATGTAATTTTGTATTTTACAGCCCCTTACATATGGTATCAGAGCCCTAGTTCAAAATTTGGAACCAAGGGCCTACCTACCCACCCAGAAATTTAAATAAACCACTCCTAGAAATTTAAACACTCCTATTTAGTTATAGTAAATCCCTAAATAAATATATGAGGGTAAATATAAATTTAGGCCTGAGGGCCAAGCCAGGAGCTCCAGCTCCATGTAACCTGGAAGCCAAACCCACTAATATCTATTAGATGCAGATCAATATGTAAAAGACAATTAATTATATAATTAATTTTACTTAAATTTTTTTTTATGTAAAGACATTTATTTAAATTGTAAAAAAAAAGTATATATTAATTAGATATTTACATAAGCATTATATATTAGATACTTAATAAGCATTATGTAAAATACATTTACTTAAGCTGTAAGAAAAAAATATAAATAAATAAATTTATATGTGCATATAAATGGAGTAAAAAATTTTTATATAAATATATATAAATAAATACTTATACATTTAACCTATAAAAAAAAGAAGGCATTACCACATGTTTATTCACAGATCCAAATGCGTTCTTTAGCAGGGCAGCTAGTGAAGGCATTTGCAGATTGGAAAGTGGGAAAAACTTATCTTGCGTTGTGTATCGGACCTGCTCCAAAGTGAAACAATATTTATATTGAGTCTGGGAGTGGAAGATCAAAGTTTGGTGCATGGTGTGTGTATTCTAGGACAGATGTTGAAAGGATTCTTCCAGGTGGCACTATGTTAAGGAAATAGAAACTCATCTAAAGGTATTATATTAGCTGTAAATGTGAACCATAGAATGCACCGTGACAGTGTTGACGAGGCACAAAATTCTTCTCAAGGAATTGCTTTTGACCTTAAAGAAGACAGATTTGCTACAGTTGGAGGTAATGGCTCTACGGATAGTATAGGAAAGGGTGGTGTGTGCTCAAGTGATTAACTTTTAACCCAAGTCTATCTTATCGACCAAATATACCATACATTTACCGAAGAAATATTACTTATCAAGTTTTTCAATACCTATCACAGTTATAACATACAACACAAATCCCATCATTAAGTACGAAGACCATAAGGTCTGGCCACTGCGTTGCACTATGCGTCTGGCCAGCACCAAGCCACAGCCCAAATGCAACCCATCAAGAGCACTACATTACACTATGCATCTGGCCAGCACCAAGCCACAACCCAAACGCAACCCATTAGGAGCACTACGTTGCACTATGTGTCTAGCCTGCACCAGGCCACAGGTAAGAAAAATCCTCTATCTAGCGATAGCGCTCCAACCTCATGCATGCGGTTTCACTCATTATTCCTCACCCCGCATGCAGTAGCATTCCTCCTCCTCTTCCTTCCTCATGAGGGAAAGGTGCAACAATCAATCACCAACAAGGAGCCTGTAATATCCTGTACTTTTCCACGCTACCTCTCCCAGGGCACATAATAAAGAAACTCCGATAGACTAGACTATTATTCCTTGGCTACCAATGACTAAAAATGACTACCAGAAATGATAGACAGGATTTACTGAGACTCAAAGTAACTCACTTATGCAAAGTTTAAGCACCCGAGAGCTGACGGGGAGGGTAAAATTTACACAACGGGTAAATAATTTGCTAAAAAAAAAAAATATACATATATAAAATGATGAAAAATAGAAAAAAAAAATGACCTTGTAGCTGTCAATAAAGCTATCTCTGTTGTTGTCTTCAAATGCTTCTCAACTGGAATGCCTCTAAATAGGAGCTCACAGCTTGCTATGCTCTGGAATCACTCACTCAAAAAAAAAAAAAAAAACACACTTCTGCAAACTACACAGCCACAGGCTTCATTTAAAAAAAAACAGAACACAGGTTAGCAAAAGAAAATGTTTTTAGGTCCATGGGTTTTGAACCCACTACCAACCCACCCAGAAAACACCATGAGAAATAGACCAGCAGACAAGACCAGTGCCAAGCCAAGGGAGGAGCCCGCGACCATTACCAGAACTTCGCCACAGTAGCAGAGAGGGAGAAGTCGAGGGCGCATTTGCGTAGGGAGATAGGCGGCAATGATGGAGTGTTAGGTTTGAGGAAAGTTTAGGGTTTGGTTAAGAGACATGTGGGGTTGAGAATGAGCATGGATTTGGGAGGGGCACGTGGGCCTCATGCGAGCACCCACTGCCCACGTTAAAAATTGTTTTATTTATTTTTATTTTATTTTTGTATTTTTTTATTATTATTTAGGTTAAATCTTAATGTTTTATAATTCAAAATAATGGTTTAAATTATTTATAGTTTAAATTGAAATATAAGTTAATTTATAATAATAATAAAATTTAATAATTTTAAATATAATTTAAATATAGTTTTTTTTTTTAACTATTATGTTTTAATTAATTAATTATGTTATGTTTAATTTTAAATATAATTTAACTATAAGCTTTTAACTATTATGTTTTAATTAATTAATTATGTTATGTTTAATTTTAAAAATAATTTAAATATAGTTTTTAAATATTACGTTTTAATTAATTAACTATGTTATGTTTTAATTTTAAATATAATTTAACTATAGTTTTTAACTATTATGTTTTAATTAATTATATTTAAAGTTATGATTTAGGCTAGATTTAAAACTAGTTACAGTGATTAATTAGTTTTAAACTAAAACATCGAGCTAAGAACCTGCAATACAACACCAGTTAACCAAGATCGAGCACCCAAGTGCCAGGAATCAAGACACAGAGAGGAGGATCTCACAAGCGGGCTCAAAGGGCGCGCACTGCAAAACAAAAAAAACGACGATTCAAACAAGACAAGCGCCAAGTCCCTCCATTCCATTCCACCAACCAAAGTCGAACACTAAGCTTCAATACATCGCCTCGGGCTCACTACATCATACGACCACGAGTCAGGAAGGAGCACATAACCACGACGCACAAGCCCTAAGTCCCAATGCCGAAAGCCACTCTACAATCCTTAAAGACTCGCACCTGCAGCCACCGAGACGCGCAATTCAACGCACATGTATGATGCGCCTAGGAAATCTCATGAGTCAAGCATCGAAGGATAATTATTTGTAAGCGAAAAGTTTAAAGGACTTAGACTAGGACAAGCGGGAAGGAGGCGAAATACACAATAGGAGAGTAAGGAAGAGGAATTGGCGCAAGGCTAGCGTAGCTAGAGGGCAAGGGAACCAATAGTTTCTTTTTTAGGGCGAAGAAATCAAGCTTAGACGCTTAATCCTAATCCTAACCTAGCCAATCCCCTAAAGAGAGTAATGTCAGTTTACATAAAAGTAAATAAAACTTACGCCTAACCCTGTTTCTAGTTTGAGTAGCACCAATTTGAAATGTCCTTGAACTCACCCAGACAACCTTGGTTGATGCAGGTTAAAGCATAAAGGATGGTCAGGACTCGAGGGAATTGAGGCAGGGGAGCATCGTCGCAAGCACTGCCAACACAACCAGCGCCACCACCACCATCGCCCGAACTAGCTCTCATACTGTGCTCGTTGGAGGCCATTAATGAGACTTTAAAGGGGCGACAACCAGCAGGGACCAAAGTGGAACCCCCAGTGTTTGGAATGGGTAATCCAAAAGCATCAAGGGATTTAGGGGGAGGACCTCCACTCGAAGACATCACTCAAGAATTGCAGAAGATCAAACTTCTAGAGTTTTCCAGGAGTCACGCTAGTGAACGCGAGGAAGCATGGTTGGAAGGCATGACAAGGTGTTTTGCCTTAAGGGACTATGCATCCAACTCAAAGGTGAAGATCGCAATTTTTCAGTTAAGAGACAATGCCTTGAATTGGTGGGGCAACCTGGAAAGACAACTGCATCTTACCCCAGACATAGTATCTTGGGAACTTTTCGAGGAGAGGTTCCGAAGGAAATATATGCCAGCCTATTATGAGGAACAACAAGTAGGGGCGTTTCATGCCTTAGTACAGGGAAACAAAACTGTAGAAGAATATGAGATTAGATTTATGGAATTGGTCAAATATGTTTCGTATATGGATAATGACCAACGATAGGCAAAATAATTCATCTATGGATTGAACCCTAAGATAAGAGATATGGTGTGGATGTCAAAGCCATATTCAGTAGGGGAGGCAGTGGAAAATGGGCGTTATGCGGAGGAACACATGAACTTAACTGGGGGTACAAGACCAACATTTCTGCATCGTCCTGGATTCGTAGGGAAGGCCCCGAGGACATTTCCCAGGGGAGGGGGCTCAAGGCCACCGCCATATGGTAACAGAGTCGCACCAAGGACAGTAGCCGCATGGATTTTAATGGCAGCGAGTGCAGCATCTCATTCATCACCAACAACGCAGATAGGTCCACGACCATCTCAGGGAATAGCTAGTAGGGGTAGGGGTTCCAGGGGAAGGAACTCATTTTAGAGACAGCCACATAATAGTGCACAGGTTCAATCTCGTGTTACCTGTTGGGGGTGCGGAGGACCCCATTACTAGCGTGACTACCCAAAGTTACAATTAGGGTTTGTGCATAGAGAAGGAAAGGCACCGATGGGGAGAGCAAGTAGCAGCCACCAGATTTACGTAGCGGTTAATAATCGCCAGGTCGAACATCAATCCATGGTGGTGGAGTCATGAGGTACGCTAAATCATATCAATGTTAAGATTTTATTTGATTCTGGTGCTACAGATAGTTTCATTTCCCCATCTGCATTAGAAAAGAGTGGGTTGGCAGCCTATGAGCACGATGACTTTAAACAAGTCGAGATGGCTTCGGGAGAAAAACAAGCGGTAGGGCCTAGTGTTTATAATTGTATACTAGACCTGGGAGTGTGTACTACCAAGTTGAATGTATACGTCACTACTCTTGGGGCATATGACCTAATCATTATAACGGATTGGTTAGCATCTCACCGAGCCTTGGTAGATTGTTTCGCAAAGAGGGTGCTCTGTGTAGACGATGCGGGAAGGCTAGTAGAGATCCAGGGTGTATGGAGAAAAGTGTCATTACACTTTATATCAACTATGAAGGTTAAGCGATGCTTGAGACAAGGGTGTTGATTATACGTAGTGGAAGCAGTGAATGAAAGGAAGGGACCCTCATTGGATCAGTACCTGGTATTGTCAGAATTTAAGGATGTTTTTCCGAACGAGTTACCAAGGTTACCTCCCGAGAGGGAGATTGATTTTACTATTTAGCTAAAATCTGGTGCAGAACCAATTTCCAAGACTCCGTATCGGATGACATCGTCGGAACTTTGTGAATTGAAAATGTAGTTGAAAGAGTTACTGGACTTACGACTAATAAGGCCCAGTGTTTCACCTTAGGGTGCACTGGTAATTTTTGTAAAGAAGAAGGATGGATCCTTACGACTGTGTATAGAATACAGGGACTTGAACCGTGCTACAGTGAAAAATAGGTACCCGATGCCACAAATAGATGACCTCTTTGATCAGATGAAAGGAGCAGCAGTATTCTCAAAGATTGATTTTCGATCAGGGTATCATCAGTTAAGGATTAAAGAAGGCGATATCCCAAAAACTGTTTTTTGAACTCGGTTTGGACATTATGAGTTCATCGTAGTACCCTTCGGATTGACCAATGCACCAGTAGTATTCATGAGCCTCATGAACGACGTATTCCGGAAGTACTTAGATCTATTTTTACATGTCTTTCTAGATGACATCCTCATCTATTCCAAGAATGAAAGAGAACATGAAGAACACTTGTGAGTAGTGTTGTCCTTCCTTAGAGAGAACAAATTGTATGGGAAGTTGTCGAAGTGTTCCTTCTTTCAGAAAGAGATTCACTATTTAGGTCATATCATTTCCAGCGAAGGAATNTGATAGTGCATTCATTGAGCTTAAGAGGTTACTAACCAGTGCGCCAATTCTACGAGTGTCGGATATGGAAAATGACTTCACAGTCTGCATGGATGCCTCGAAGAAAGGGTTGGGGGTCATGCTAATGCAAGATGGAGGAGTGATAGCTTATGAATCAAGGAAGTTGAAGAAACATGAAGAGCTATACATGACTCGTGATTTCGAGTTGGCAGTTGTAATGCTATCTCTGAAAATTTGGAGGCACTATCTTGTGGGGTGAAACTTTGAGCTCAAAACAGACCATCAAAGTTTAAAACATCTCTTCACTCAAAGAGATCTGAATTCCAGGCAAAGGCAATGTAGTGAGTTTATGAGTGAGTACGATTTTGGTATTTCGTACATGAAGGGAAAGGAAAATGTGGTTGCCGATGCCTTCAGTAGGAGACCACATATCTTCTCCTTGGTACCCTTAAAGGTCAATCTGAGGGAACATGTGTTGACACAACTCCGAGGAGACAGTTGGTATTTAAAGGTTACTTCAAACCTCCAGAGTGGGAGGTAGTTAGATCCAAAGTATGAAGGATATAGTCTGGCAATAGATGGACTGTTAAGATATTGAGGAAGGATGTACATCCCTGAGAATGGGGATATTCAAAGCATCATACTGAAGGAAGCCGATAGAGCACTTTATTGTGTGCATCCGGGTGTGAAGAAGATGTATGCAGATATAAGAAAGCTCTTCTTCTGGGTAGGCATGAAGCACGATGTAGTCCATTTCATCGCTAAGTGCCAAGAATGTCGACAAGTGAAAGCTGACCACCATCACCTGGTAGGCCTCCTACAACCACATGATGTTCCTATGTCCAAGTGGGAAGTCATCTCTATGGATTTTGTTGTGGGGTTGCCACTCACATCTCATAGACACAATGCCATTCTTGTGATAGTGGATAAGTTAACCAAGAGTGCTAATTTAATTCCAGTTAGAGACACTTACGATGTCACTGATGTGGCACGTGTGTTTGTAAGCAAGGTTATCCGTTTTCATGGGATACCTAAGAAGATCATTTCAGATAGGGACTCCAGATTCACTTCTAGGTTTTGGACAAGTTTGCATTCAGTGTTGGGGACTCAGCTGAACTTAAGCACAACTTATCATCCTGAAACAGATGGGAAAACTGAGAGAGTAAATCAAGTCATGGAAGACATGCTCAGGATGTATGTCATGGATAATCAAACCCAGTGGGAGAAGTACCTACCTTTGGTAGAGTTTGCCTACAATAATAATTTCATAGCTCCATCAGAATGCCACCCTACGAAGATTTGTATGGAAGGCCATGTAGAACACCATTGAGTTGGGATAGACGAGAAGACTGAGTAACAGTTGGGATAGAATTGATTCAAGAGATGGAGGAACAGGTGATTCAGATTAGGAAGAGACTAAAGGAAGCATAGGATAGGAAGAAAAGTTATGCAAATGCACACAGGACCGACCGAAGTTATGAAGTGGGAGACCAGGTTTTCATTTGTATCAGGCCTAATAAGAATACCATACGGTTCAGGAAGGGGACAAATTTTTCACCTTGATTTATACAACCATTTCGAATCCAAGAGAAAATTGGACCCATTGCCTATTGTCTCATACTGCCACCCCATGTGCATAAAACTCACAATGTTTTTCATGTCTCTGTTTTACGTCATTATGTTGTTGATGAATCACATAAACTAAATTGGAAGGAATTTGAGGTATCATACATGGAAACCCTCACGGTAGAACCATTACACATATTGGACCATAGAGTCCGACAGCTCAGGAATCATCTGGTAGACCAAGTTAAGGTCCAGTGGGACAAGTATAGTCTAGGATCTGCTACTTGGGAAGACGTCGAGACACTACGATGAGACTATCCCACACTTTTTTTGACCACCTCGAGAATATGTTTCTCAAAGGTTGGGTGTATGTAACACCACCTTTTGACTTAGACAAACAGGATTACCTGAGGCCTATATACTTTATTTTCTAGTCACAATTAAACTATTAAGTGATACACTTAAACTTTAAAATGTGTGAACTTTTATGAATGTTTAAATGTTATTGATGATGATGTATATAATGCGATCTACTAGGTGAATGAAAATTTTACGAATGTTTAAATGTTATTGATGATGATGTATATGATGCGACATATTGTGAGAATGAAAATTTTTATGAATGTTTAAATACTATTAGAATGATGTTGGATATGATGCAATCTATTTTGATAAACGATAATCTTATGAATGGGGGTCAAAATTGAATAATGGAATATTATGAGATCTATTTCTAACTGGAAAACTTTGATGTTAAGTTGTCGGTACATGGATACCAAATTGAAATGATGATAGTATGCAATTACATGATGATAATGCATAGAAATGTATGAGTTTGTGTTACAGACTAATCTGCAGGTTATGGCCTATGAAATAGCCAAGGGATAATGATGATGAAAGTGGATA
>JASDQU010373101.1:57566-83873 GCA_032191745.1 Picea mariana
GAGCCATTGGGTTCACGTGGGGGAGATATGTAGCGAGGTGAAGGCCAAAATATTCGTGGCTTAGCTCGTCTCCACGTCGATTTTCTGCAATATAGCGTGGCTTTATGGTTATCCTGGAGCACTTGGCCTTGTCCCTCTGCGGTGCGGTGACATCGTTTGCCTCAAGCAACTTTCAAAGGCTGCATGCAAGTTACCGGTGGTGGCAACTCATTGTCTGCCTCCATATAGTGATTTGTAGTGATAGATTATGTGCACTATGAGCTTTCAAAGTGTGTAAGATAATGTGCAGGTGAACTTCCAAACTGACCACTGATAAATTTGAAGAAATTTGTTGTTTAAATGATTAGTGATTTTTTAAAATTATTCTTTACTTATGAAATTTACAATTTGTAGATATTTATTTGTTTTAATTAATTTTTAAACCCTAAATAAAAAAATAAATCATATATCTTACCCAATAACAATAAATCATAAATCTTACCAACCAATAACAATAGATGTAAATTGAAAACATTAAAACAAAATAATAAATATTTTTGGAAAACTTTAACAAAAGTTACAAACTCAATTAAAATAATACGAAGTCGAGAAGTAATATAAAATTAAAAATATATTTAAAAAATTAAAATTTAATACATAATTTTGAAAATGCTTGAAGAAAAATTAAGAAGTCATGTAAAGTAATATAGAAAAGTTTATATTTTTAAAATAATATTAAGGTCAAATGGAACTTGGCAAGGTCTAACGACACATCCGAATGATGAAGTAGCATATACATATAAAGGTACGTCTTGTAGTCATTGGTCCCAAGACTTTATAGACTTTAAAGGATAAAATAGCATCACAATGGAAATGGAAAGTGACATTGCATTTTAACGAGAGATTCTCTTATATATTTTTGCGCTACAGCGTTGTCATTTAAAATTGGCAGACACAAATTTATACTAAGATCGCAATAACTATTTGAAATCCTACCATTGAATATAGAATTCGATACGATAGTAATGAATGATGAAAGCCATAAAAGGAAACCAGACGAAGCTTGTCTGAAATAAAATTGCGCCGTTATAAACCTGTAGAGATGTGTATAATTAAATCAAATGTTTTCTCTAAAGCAATTGTTTGAACAGTTGCAAGGTAGGTTTTGGAGTTTTAATGAGACATAGCTCGTTGTAATAAGGTTAAAAGAATAACTGCTTTTTGAAATCGGATCCTTTCCGATATATATAGAATGTTTCCATCTTTCTTAAATCATATTTTTTTGGATAAATATTTAGTTGCAGACTGTTGACAGTAAAACTTATAGTAATTGTTAGTATACAGTTTTGGGTATGATTGTATAGTTTAAATGTTAGATTATTTAGAGTTTTTAGAGGCATATTTTTGATAATTTTTAAGCAAATTTGATAAAAGTAGTTGGAATCCCAGATTTGAGTGATTAAGTTTGTATAGTTCTAATGACTAGAAGATGTTGAATCCATTTATACATTTAAAAAAATGCAATTTAAACAATAAAAAAAGGAGATAAATTCAAAGAGTTAAATCTTTAAACAATGTCTAAATGTAATAGTTAAAAACATATATTTCCTCCTAAAAAAATCCCAAATTCAAATCAATTATCCAAGTATATACCTCAGTAAACAAACAACCACAAACTTGAAATAAACAAACAACCACAAACTTGTCATTTCAAGGTTTTATGGTAATCTTTGATGGTAAGTATTTCTGATATTTGAAATTAGCAATTTTACAAAAGCCTTGCGGTCATGTTACATTTTCAGGTCGTCTCCAATGCAAAAGGGCAATATTTCATCATATCTACAATTGGCGTTTATGATCAACATAGTCCTGTCCATTTTCTGTTGTGCGGAGACTGATAGCTGGCACACAAAAACCTCTATTTTTGGTCACTTCTCTGGTTCAATTCTTAGAACACACAGATCGGTCCCTCAGCTTTCAAATGGGGTACATTCAAAAGCTAAACCCATGTTAACCGTTCTTCATTTGGCAAGATTGTGATTTTGGAGTTCTTGGATTGCAGCTCCTCATATCCCAGCCAATTTCTGCGAGAAAATACTCCCATCCCTTGATATGTTATCCCACGGATTCTGCTATATGCACAGCATCGCTGTATTGGAAGCGTCGTGCAAAACTGTTGGATACCTGCCAAAGAATAACAATAAATGCTGCATCGGTTAATACACCAAAATCAGGAATACTTTTACTTGTCAAGCGGCAAGCCCGAACTTGCTAGCGTCGATACTTAGACGTAGTGTGTTCTTTAAATAGTAAACAAAAATCATAAGAAGCTACCGGAAAGATGGATACAATTCTCTTATCGTGCTATTTGTGATTGGCCAGAATAAATATTTATACCTGCGCAGATCACAAATGGTAGGATTGATCTGTCCAGACCCATCACGAAATAAATACTGCCTTCAAAAATTCAAATAATCATGTATAACGAAATAAAATTCCATTAGCAGTAAATTGGTACTAGGACTTCGGGGAGCTCCCTTCAAGCCAAATAAAAACACTGTAAGGGCAATCTAACTCCTGTGTCATGCACACCATTATCTTGAGACGAAAACGGTTTCTGGAGCATTGCAAGACAATAGAGTCCAGGAACCAGCAGTTGAATCATCCCCACGTGGCCCTTGGTTGGACTGAAGGGAGCGCCCCGTCAGCTCTTGCATCTTTCTATAGAAAGAGACCCTAAATGCTAATGAATCCTCACAAACTATCCGATATCATAAAAATAAAAGGCTAAATACCCGAAGAAACCATAAAATCTCTGAGCGAAAAACAGCTAGTCACATAACAAAGAACAAAGCAATAAACGGCCATATACCAACAGCGTTAATCTCGACGATCGAAAGAAATACAAAAGCTTGAATCAGAAATATATAACAGCACAGTACCCACATCGCAGGACTATTCTATAATATTGTAACGCTGTGAACAGGCATTTCAAAACAATCTCCCTGCAAAAGCAAATAAACAAATTTGAACAAACTAGTACGTGAGAAGATAACAGGATATGATAATATAAAATAGACGCGACTGTTTATTCTCCACAAGCAATCACGTTATATTCTCTTGCAGGGTCTTGCCCGATATCTCGTTCGGCGACGCTAACACCAGCAAAGAGGCCAGGCCTTACATGACAAAATCTTCTTTCAATGGACAAATGCCGGAGAAGCTCGAGAGACTTATATAGAGAGACAATAAGTTTCATGAACAGATTCGCTCAACTAAACTACATTGAGGAAAAAGTAAACTTTGGGGATTGTGTTTATTCCCATCAACGGAGATATGGCTGTTCATGCAATACAACCCTAGCAATACAACCCTGTGGAGCACCAGCACATGGTATTGAACTACATCCAAAATTCAATCCAATCCACTCGATTTCTTAATACACCATAACGCCATAAAATAAATCTTAAAACATAAGAGGAATCCAACGACTATCGTAGTGGATGTGTAAATTTGTTTGTAAATTTGATATTGGAATCCAGCCTCGGTGATCGTTCTGTACTTCCCTGAATTATTAAATTCAGGGATTTTCGTGGTCTACTTTTTCGTCTCTTTTTTAATATTTCTTTGCTTAACCCAACCAAATCCGATCATATTCGATTCCAACAATATTCGTCCGCACCGAAACTAATTTCTTTTATAGAGCGATCATTTGAAAATTTGGAATCACAGATAAGTCAGGAAAAAGACAATATTCCACAGGAAGTCTCGCTAAATATGTACATAATTTAGTATTTCTCGACTCGGTCTGAGAGACTCCTAATACATTAGATATATATACAACATACATAATTTATCATATCAATAAATTTAACAATAAATTAAAAGATTTTCTAATTATGGTTGTAATTTAATTTCATTTTGGTTTACTTGGGTTAAGGATAATTTATTTTGATTCATTATGGTTGGCTATGCTTTTATTTTTTAATTTTAGTTTACTATGGTATACATATGTTGATAATAGTTAACCATGGTTAACATGGTAGAGTTTTGTTTACAATGATTGTCTTGGTTCAAGTTGGTTTACTATGGGTGGTCTTGGTTAATAATGGTTAATTGTGCTTGCCTATTGTTTACCATAGTTGATTATGGTTGACATATGTTGACTACGATTATCTATGATTAACTTTAGTTCATTATGGTTGACTATGGTTGATTATAATTGACATGGTTAACAATGATTGGCTTTTGTTGACCTCTGTTAAATATAGGTGACTAGGATTGACTATGGTTGATTTTGGTTAACCATAATTGACTATGACATACATTGGCTAACTATGGCTTAGTATGATGGGAAATGTTTGATTATGGTTGTTTTTTCTTAACCCTAGGTAATTATGGTTCACTTTTTTAATCATGGATTATAAGTGGATTTGGCTGACTTTCATGGACTATGCCTTACTTTGTTTGACTATGGTTGATGATGGTTAACTATAAGTTACTTTAGTTTAGTATGGTTGATGATGGTTAAATATAAGTGATGAGTATTGGCAATGGTTGACTTTGGTTACCTATGATTGATTTGATTGACTATGGATGATCTTAGTTCATTATAGTTTACTATGTTTGATTTGATTCACTCTGGATGACTTTAATTGATTATAGTTTCTTTTGGGTGACTTTGGTGACTACAATTGAAGATGGCTAACTTTGGTTGAATTGTATTACAACGTGGCACTTCAAAAATGAACAAAAGTCATTTATTGACCACACATGTTTGAGTTTGAGTTTTATAATATCACTAACTTCAATTGTATGTCACATTGTGACATTTCAAGAGTAGCAATTTAAGGCATTATGTTCGAGGTTGATAATATGATTGATTTTAATGTCATTCCACAACGCAACATTTCAAGAGTAATACATTAAGACGTTGGTTTTAATGTTATGTTACATTATGGTATTTCAAAAGTAATCATTTAGGAGGTTCACTTGAACAATGTTATGTGGCATTGTGACAATTGAAAAGTAATGATATAGTTGACTTCAATTTTATGTCATAATGTGACATTTCATGAGAGATAGTTTAAAAGTTTATGTTCGATAGATAATATGGTTGAGTTCAATGTTATGTCACCATTTGAGATATGGAAAGAAATAATTCAAGAAGTATGTAAAGTTGGGTTGTCATTGTGCTTGGTAGTATTGTATATGTAGATTATATGGTTAACTTCAATTTTATCTCACAATGAAACATTTTAAGAATGGTAATTTAAGAGGTTCACTTCAATCTTATATCCTAATGTGGGGTGAGTGCAAGCTAATGATGGTCTCTCATGTCACGTTAGTGGAAATGCAAACATGGAAAAAAACAATATGTTAACTTGGAGGGATTATTAAAGGTACTTTTACAATGAATTTGAATATTGTGTTAGAAGATGAAACACAGAAAATTGAATTAGTGTTTTTAATATACAACTTTTATTCATAGAAATTGTCAATAACTATGTGAAATTTGATTTTTTTCTAACAGTGGTATGTTATTTTTCTAGCAAAATATAAGGTATATATCTTTGTTCATGCAAGTGTTGAGTATCTTAACGATGGAATTTCATTCCAAAAACTAGTATAATTATAGAGAACCCATTTTTCTAGTGCATTGTATTTTTTGGAAATTTATAATAATGATTTTGTAAATTTTTTTTCAATTATAAAAGTCAATATATCCTTGAAAATACATTGTATTTTGTTCTTGCATGCAAAGAGGATCTTAACATGATCAAAATTATTTCTTTCTTTTTTAGATCGTAGATATTGGTCTCCTCTAGTGCATCATATAACTCATCTTATATATGGTTAACTCGACAAAATGTTATAAGAAAAATGAGAGAGGTATGTATTCTAGGATTTTGATGTATGCGAAGACAAAAATAGGTTAAAATTAGTAAATAATATTAATTAGAAAAAAGATATATATTTGGAATCTTCATAGCTTACTCTATCTATGTATGTACTTTCTTCAATAACTAAATTCTATATCTTATAGAAAAATAACATAAAGAACAAAGGTATTGAGAGGTATTCACAAAAATGGAGGTTTTTATCAATTTGAAGACCGAACCATGAGGATTGTCATCCTGAACCTAAATCTGAGGCAGCCAAGTCAATATACACTATGCTAAAGTAGTCAATCACACCCAAAAAAATAATAATTCAAAAGAGTCTGTACATGTTCTTAAGAGTGCACACGTGCTCTAGGAACATGCACATGTTCCTAAGAGCATGGATGCACTATAGGAATGTGCATGCATTCCTAAGAGCACATACACACTCCTATAATGTAACATCCCTCTCTTACGTGCACTAAGCGATCTTATTCTTTGAGGACACTTGCTTGCAAGTGATCTGGATTATTACACTATTGGTCATTTGATTATGATTATGAGGCATTTATGGATACAGTGATAGGTTATTTTGATATATTGACATAGATAGGTGCTATTGACTGGGTTCTCCTGAGTGTGCAGGACTTTGGACCTGGAGGATGCAGAGGCATCGATGAAACCCCTTGGACTCTGGATCGAGTCAAGGAGTGGACTATTGGATTTTTATTATTGTTGATATAACATATGCACATCTGATTAGATGTTATGATGATTGATTGTATTTCTGACATGATTCATTGATGATGTAGTCTGACGATAGCTTGTCGACCGGACTCACATGTGGATTAGAGGGGTCCCACATGACAACCAGAGACATTGAGGGAGATGTGTGGACAACAACCCTGCCACAACCTACTAGCACTCCCATTGTGGGTCAAACTGTAGGTTAACGATTACCTAGTTCGAGAAGACCCACGAAGTTGTGAGGGAAGATTGTGACATTCGCTCACGATGATTCTAAGTGGCATGCAATAAGGCAGGGACCTTATTATTTAGAGGCCCTTAGTCTCCCACAAGATCACCTGACGGAGTATTGACTCTAGGGGTTTTTGATGTCTACCAAGTCAGTCAAGAGGCAAGTGGCACCCTTGGAGCACGTAGTGTGTCCTGAATGCCACATCGCGCAAGAAAAATGGAAAGAGGCAAGTGGCATCCTTGGAGCACGTAGTGTGTCTTGAAGGGCACATCACACAAAGGAAATAGAATGCGGCGAGTAGCACCCTTGCAGCACCTAGTGCGTCCTAAAGGGCATGTCGCGTTGTTAACTAATGAGTGAATAAACCTTGATGGTCTTAGAACTAATAAAGTAACACGAAATATTTAAAAACAATTTCCCCATTAAAATGTCGCCCAGCCTAGGAAAATAAAATATAGGTCTAAGTGATACTTGTGGAAAAAAAATAGTAATAAAATAAATAATACTATAATCATTATTAAACATGTGATGAGAACGGGGTAAGAAATTCAATTAATTTAAAAAAAATCAAATTACTTTTGGGGATTAAATTTTTAAAGGGAAATGATTTTTTTGTTACTTATGCTAATTAAAAATTTATTAATTAAAAAGATAAAGGGGAAAAAGATAATTTTCTACACTTGCTAATTTGAGTTTTAGATAAAATGAGAAAAGAGGGAAACTTAAAAATTAGGAAACTAAGGGAAAAGGGGGAAACATAAAGAAAAAGGGAAACATAAGGAAAAAGCATAATGACCAACTTAGTAAGGAACCTTGCCTTTAAGAACTTTCTAAATTGAACTCAACTAGGCATTTAGTAAGGACATAAGTCATTAATTTGTGTAAGGGAATATGGGGACACCTAGGAGCGATTCTAGGAATTCTTTTAGATGGGTAAGGGAAATAGGAGTAATTAAATAATTAATGAAATAGTTTTTTCGTGAAACGAAGGGGATGGGTGACATGTGTACTGGGAGGATTTTTCTGAACTAAATTATTAAACAATAAATTAAATGATAATTTGAGAAAGAAGTGACTTAGAAACTCTATATAAAGGAGGGAGGAGGCAAAGGATATAGATCGTCTTGATGCATAATGTTACGTTGTAGAATTGTTGACTTGACTCACTTATCTTGTGGGAGTTGGGAAACCCAGCTCGGTGAGGAGTGGTAGCTCGGCCTTGCGAGACGAGCTAGGAGCTAGTTGTTCTTTGGTTTACTGTGCGTGGCCCTTTTGCGGATTGGGGGGATAACGAGGAAGAAAAGTACCCCTAGCATTGGTTGGGAGGTATCGGTGAAGTCACAACGGTCGGAAAGAGGGAGTAGGATGGAGCGTGCGAGACAAGGATTCATAGTGGTCGACTTGGGCTACGATACGCATGCTTTTATTTTGAATGGTAGAGTAATATTGATCTAGTGATTTCATTTTTGTACTTTTATTATGTAAAGAAAAGTGTTTTACTTAGTGCTTTTAATTGAGAACTTAAAATCAGCTTAGCTTACACTCACTGCCTCGATTGATCTCCTTGGCTATCGATCCTTGATTGCTTGACGATTTTGTTTGTTTCATTGATTATTTGAAGATTTTGTGCCTTATTTTTTGTCCTCATACCTAGATCATCATTCCACACCTGAGTAGTCGGCCAGGAGCCGGATCAATGATTGTCACTTCGGTGTTAATAGACCTATAGATCCTAATGCCCTATTTTTTTGTGCGTGAATGATGAATGAAGGAAAGCTTGCCCAATTGTCTACCCCTATTGATTGTTCCTGGCTGAATGATGGTCTTGATCCTTGTTGCAATTGATTACCTATGTGATTGTTTATCTTTTTACTCTGCATTCTGAATTGTACTTTATTCCTGTGTTCTCATACTTATGGCTTGTGTATTTTCTCTGCAATATAACTTACATTTCTGGGCGATTTAGCCATCCCTTACACAACAGATACACCTTGATTTTCATGGTTGATTACCCAACTTTCCCTTAATATTTGTGTGGCCCTTCCCATGTTGATTGCACTTTGCAGATATTTTGTTTTCACTTATGCTTTCACATTGCGTTGCATGCATTTTTTTGTATAGAGTTGCATTCATTTTTACCCAAATTTTTATCATCCAATTGTATATTGTTGTATTGCTTATTGTATCATCATCTTGCCTATTATCATCATGCTATGAAATGTTACCAGCCTTAAACTATGAATTTACCCTTGATTTAATGTGAATGGAATTTTTATTACACAACGATTGTATGTGGATGGAATTTTTACCTGCAGGAATGGTGATTCCCTCTATTTTTATATGTATGATGATGACTTGTTTACCTTACCCTCTGATTTTCTATATATCAACATGATTCTTGTGGATGGCATTTTTTCCTATGGATGGCATTTTTACCTACGGGAATGGTGAATCCCTGCATTTTTATATGTATCATGATGACTTGTTTACCTTAGCCTGTGATTTGCTATATATCATCATGATTCCCATGGATGGCATTTTTGCCTATGGATGGTGTTTTTACCTGCGAGAAGGGCGATTCGCTACATTTTTATATGCATCATGATGACTTGTTTACCTTAGCCTGTGATTTGCTATATAGCATCATGATTCCCGTGGATGGCATTTTTTCCTGTGGATTGTGTTTTTACCAGCGCGAATGGTGAGTTGTTGTGTTTTTATATATACCATGATGACTTGTTTACATTAGCCTATGATTTGCTATTTCTCATTATGATTCTTGTGGATGGCGGTTTTACTGGCGGGAATGGTGATTCCCTGCATTTTCATATATATCATTATGACTTGATTACATTAGCCTACGATTTGCTATATATCAATATGATTCTTGTAGATGGTGTTTTTGCCTGTGGATGGCTTTTTTACCTCCGGGAATGGTGATTAACTGCATTTTTATATATCGTTATGACAACGTTATTTATGCCTGTGCTTTTATTTATTCATTTTTGTTTCTGTTTAAATATACCCGAGCCCCTTTTGGCTATCACTGTGATGTATTTAGCAGCTGACAATTACCTGATGATTTTATGATGTTATCGTCGTACTGTAATTAATAAATTGATGGTTGTTGATAGGATAGTGAGTGGTATAGATATATGGTTTGGATGTCGCAGTAGAGGTATTGATTTTTAGGACAATGATATAATATGCATTGTTATCATACTCTACGATGTATTATTGATAGCCATTAATACTCTTTGTCATCTTGATTGTGTGACCGTGTTGACAATTATCATGATTAAATTGACTGCCCTTTTTATATGGTTATGCATAATAATAGTCGACAATTATGCAGTGTATAATGAACAACATTATTCGCATTCCCGTGGTGATTTAATATTTAATGTCTTACTCGACATGCTGGTAGTGAATTGATTCACATAGATACATACTACTAATTTAAAATATAATTGAAGGGCAATATGTTATCTAATGGAATAAAGAACGACAACCAAATGGAATTTAATAGATAGCGTGTTGTAAATTAATATTGTTAAGAATGTTATATTAATGACGTCATTTATGGATATTGCTAATATTGTTTTATATTGTTAAATTATTAACTTAGACTTGATAGTTAACAACAAAGTCATTTGTTATATAGGCAATTTAGATCAATAGTTCTCCTAATTTAATGGACAATGGGTATTTGTTAATCAATGTTTCTTGTGTTGTTAAACACCTAACTTAGTTCACCTTGTGATAACATTTATGACCATAATAGCTTGGTAACAATTCACTCCCTTGCACTTAGACATCTTTCTTAACAGTTAATGGTTGGTTGTTGGAAATACGTGTAATAGATTTCACTTTCACGTTTGAATGGTGTCATACTGAGTCTTGTTGACCTGTTGCTTAGGGCATGGGTGTAGTCGTCTTGTTAGTATTTCAACTCCTAACGTGTTGGAATCTTCTAGAATCCATGGTCTAGATAGGTTATGCTACACCAGGGAACGACATGATTCCTGATGAGGGGATCATGGTGTGCCCCATTGGGTAGAGGCGACAGATAACTTCGCCAGAGTCTATGCTTTCCATTGTGAGTCTATTGATCGTTGTAAGTTCGTTGTTCGCGCTTGGGTTGTAACGCCTTCATGTGTTTGGTTATGTTCCTTAGAGGTTCTAGTGACTGGTCATCGAGACTGTTGTGTCAGGATTGTGGATGTTGTCCTTATCTTGTAATCATTATTGCATTGTGTGTTTGGCAGGTAGTCGTTTCTATCCTTTGATTTAAACATGTGTTTCCTAGTTGATCGTTGTGCTAGTGCGTGGAGTCATATTTGTTTGTTGCCTGATCTGTGTGCGTGTGTTTGTCGTCAGGTTGTGTGTTTCAACTGTTGTCTTCGTTGAATTCCTGCCTAAAACAAAAAGAAAAGAAACTTTGCACTTTTTTCTTCGCTTGTAGTCATAACGAATGGGTCCCTTACATATGGTATTAGAGTAGGTTCAACCCTACAACTATGGATCGCTATGATTTCCACTATCGTAAACCATTGAGTTTTGACCTAGAGCTAATTAAAACCTTGTGAGTCCATGTGGTTATCTCGATTAGAGGAAACAAAGGTTTGTGGTGTGGTGTCGTGGAAGGAGGTGCGATGCCTCCAGAGGTGCCCACACCTTGGGTTGGATTCAAATATTGTAAGGGATGATGATGGTTGACAAGGTCCTTCCGAAGATTGTTAGAGGCCTTGATTCACCATTTGTACTGAGATAATGATAGGGCGCCTATACCCCGGAGGGTCCACAACACACCCAACCAACAATGTTAGTATTCCCTGTGAGCTCGAGAAGGTCAATTTCCTAAGTTCTTTGGTACCCAGAACGACGTTGTCACCGAGGGATAGTGGGAGAGTATGGTGATGTGCTTGTACTTCATGATTATACTTCCAACGAAGGTCTGAATGCCAGACTTCAACTGAAGGGGAGCGCTTTTCTATGGTGGAAGATGTTCGTGCCATTTTTGAACATGACCATCAAAGACGTGTCATGGGAACAGTTTGAGGAATGGTTCCAAGAGAGGTATTCGTTTGAGGAAATCAATGAGAGTCAGCTCAATGAGTTCAATGCCTTGCAACAGGGTGGTCATATGGTACCCAAGTACGAGGCTCATTTTTGGAGTTGCTTTGGTATGCTTTGCACTTGAATACCAAGAAACTTAAGGTCAACAGGTTCATGTTGTGCCCTATGTCAACATTCGTGCAAAGGTTAGGATTCTGATGCCTCATACTAGGCATTAGTTTGTTTAGGAGGCCCTCATAGTAGAGGAGGAACTTCAACGCAGTTCAGAGCAGGGCTCCAGTGAAACCCATGGGGCAGGTATTACCTGGTGCACAGAAGCATCAAACACCAGCTATAATTTCACCAGGATATAATGGATTCCAAAGAGAATCCACATTCACTACACCACGAAAACCAAAACCTCAGCAACAAACTCCTTACCGTCATTGACCAGACCCATAGTATTATGATAGATTCCGGTGCTACTGAGAGTTTCATTTATGGTGCAACGCTAAAAAGGATTAAGGTAAAGACAATCAACCATGATGAGTTTAGCTTTGTAGAGATGGCTTCAGTAGCCAACCAAAAGGTTGAAGGAAATGTTACAGGCTATACCCTTAACCTAGAAGATTTTGTCACCAAGGCCAACCTGTACGTCACAATCTTAGGATCTTAGGACGTCATGATTGGTATGGACTGGTTGGAATCGCATGAGGCGATACTCAACTGCAAGATGAAACAATTGAGCTTGGTCAATCATGAGTGATAGAGATGCGTGATTATAGGTTCGAACCAGGGATTTTCCCTGAGGTTTATCTCCTCCTTGAAGTTACGAAAGAGGATGTGCAAGGGGTGTAAGCTTTATTTGATCCTTGCATTAAACGACGCGGGAGTAGCAGAAGGTCTAGAACACCTATGGGTGGTGAGAGAGTTTGCGGATGTCTTCCTGGAGGAGTTAATTGGAATGTCGCTGGAGAGGGATTTGTATTTTACCATAGAAATAAAACCGGGGACTCAACCGATAGCGATAAAGCCTTATTGTATGTCAACCCCGGAGTTACAGGAATTAAGAATGCAATTGAAGGAGTTGTTGGACTTGGGACTTATACGTCCGAGTGTGTCACCATGGGGTGCACTTGTTATTTTCATACTAAAGAAGGATGGGTCATGGAGACTCTGCATTAACTATTGTCAATTGAACAAGGAAACGATCAAGAATCAGTGTCCATTGTCGAGGATTGATGATCTATTCGATTAGATGAAGGGCGCGACAGTGTTTTCAAAGATCGATTTGCGATCAGGGTATCACTAGTTAGGAATCAAGGAGGATGACATCCCTAAGACTTCTTTAAGACTAGTTTTGGACATTACGAGTTTACTATTTTACTGTTTGGACTAACAAATTCCCCAGGGGTATTTATGAGTTTGATGAACGACGTGTTCCGCGAGTATTTGGACAAGTTTGTCCAAGTATTCATTGAAGATATTTGGATTTAATCACACACGATGGAGGAGCATGACGAGTACTTGCGCTTGGTGCTACAGTGTCTGTGAGAGCATAAATTATATGGGAAATTGTCCAAATGCTCGTTTTATCAATCGAAGATTCACTACTTAGTGTATATCATATCCGAAGAAGGTATTTTCGTGGATCCAAAAAAGGTCGAGGCTATTATGGAATGGCCTGAACCGACGAATGTCCCATAAGTGCATAGCTTCATGGGTTTAGCAGGATACTATCGAGGGTTTATCGAGGGACTTTTGAAGATAGAAAATCTAATCATGGAATTGCATAAGAAGAACAAAAGTTTGTTTGGACCGAGAAATGTGAAGAAACATTTGGGAGGCTCAAGAAGTTGTTGACAATGAAACTGATACTAAAGGTCCCTAAGATGGACGTGGAATTCTTGGTATGTACTGACGCATCCAAGGAATGCTTAGGCAGAGTCTTGATGCAATACATTCGAGCGATCACTTACATCTCGAGGAAATTGAGAAAGCATGAGGAGAACTACACATGATTTATTAGCCATTTTTTATGCCTTGAGAGTTTGGAGACCCTACCATATTGGATGAAAATTTGATCTAAAAACATACCACTTTGGATTCCAACACATCTTTATGTAAAGCGACCTGAATGCGTGACAACGACATTTGTCATAATTTCTTAGAGAGTACGATATCAAGATTACTTACATAAAAGGAACAATGAACTAAGTGGCATATGCATTGAGTCGGAGACCACGCATATTTTTGGTGTAGGTGCTTCAGACGAATCTACATAAAAAGATTCTAACTTTACAACACGACGATGATTGGTACAAAAAGGTCAATGAATTTATCAGACAAAACACAATGATGGAACCAAGATTTGAAGGATTTACGTTTGATGACGATGGATTATTAAGGTTTAAAAATTGGATTTACGTACCACTGAATGTCAAGTTGAGGATTGTGATCCTAAATGAGGCTCACAGAGTAGTGTACATGGCCCACCCAGAGGTCACGAAGATGAGGGAAGACCTTAAACCCTTATTCTTCTGGAAAGGAATGAAGGTAGACATAGTCGACTATGTGGTTAGATGTCTATAATGTCAGTAGGTAAAGGATGAACATAGACATCCAACAGGATTACTAAAACCACACCCTATTTGAGAAACAAAATGGGAGGTTAATTTGATGGATTTCATTGTTGGATTGCCACTGGCGGCAAGGAAACACGACTCGATTTTTGTGGTAGTCAACACCTTGACGAAGAGTGCTCATTTTATTCCCATGCGTATGATGTACCAAGAACCTAACATAGCTATAGTTTTCATTAGTTATATTGTGAGGTTGCATGGCATCCCTAAGAGGACTTTATCTGATCGAGGATCGTTGTTTACTTGACGATTTTGGACTAGATTCCAAGAGGCCTTGGGAACCCAACTTAATGTTAGTAATGCATATCACCCTGAGACAGACGGGCAGACTGAACAAACAAACCAAGTCTTGGAAGACAGGTTGCGGATGTATGTGATGGAACAACAAAAGCATTGGGAAGAATTCTTGTCATTGACATAATTATCTTATAACAACAGTTACCAATGCACCATTAAGATGGCGCCTTTCGAGTTTCTTTACGGATGACTGTGTTGGATGCCTTTGAGCTGGGATCGGATTGAGGATATGATCCTGGTGGGACCATAATCGATCCAAGAAATAGAAGATAAAACAAAAACAATAAGACAAAGGATCAAAGAAGCGTAGGATTGACATAAGAGTTATGTCAATGCGCACCGTGTCGACCATAGTTACGAAGTTGATGATCGAGTATTCTTGCGAGTGAAACCGCATAAGAGTTTGATGATGTTTGAAAAGGGTTCTAAACTATCTCATAGTTTCATGGGATCCTATGAGATTGTGGAAAGGAGAAGGACTATAGCCTATTTGACGAGCCTTTCCTGATTCCTTGAGGCAGACTCAAGATGTCTTTCACGTCTCTATTTTGAGATTGTATTTTAGTGATCCTACTCATGTTGTTGACATGAGTTCCTTGTAGGATCGAATGAGGGTATGCTCATGGTATATCAGATCTACATCTTGGACCATCACATTCGACAGCTATGACGTCTCACAGTAGATCAAGTCAAGGTTAAGTGGGACAACTATAGTCTTCACTCGGTGACCTGGGAGGATGCATATGATATGCGCCACTAGTTTCCTTTTTGTTTGATAGATAGACTTATGATACACATTATTTCACCACTTATATACTGTGAAAATTCGAGATTAAGTTTAGACCAAGAGGGTGTGTATGTAACATCCTTCTCCTACATGCACTAAGCGAGCTTATTCTTTCAGGACACTTTCTTGCAAGCGATCCAGATTATTATACTATTGGTCGTTTGATTATGATTATGAGGCATTTATGGATATGGTGATACATTTTTTTTTTGTATTGACATAGACAGGTGCTATTGACTGGGTTCTCCTAAGTGTGTAGGACTTTGGACCTCAAGGATGCAGAGGCATCGATGAAACCCCTTGGACTCTGGATCGAGTTAGGGAGTGGACTATTAGGTTTTTATTATTGTTGATATGACATATACACATCTGATTAGATGTTATGATGATTGATTGTATTTCTGACATGATTCATTGATGATGTAGGTTGACGATATCTTGTCGACCAGACTCACATGTGTAGTAGAGGGGTCAGGCACGACAACCAGAGATGTTGAGGGAGAGGTGTGGAAAGCAGCCCTGACACTGTCTACTAGCACTCTCGTCATGGCTCGAACTATAGCTTAATGATCACCTAGTTCGATAAGACCCACGATGCCATGATGGAAGACTACGACAGTCACTCACGATGATTCTAAATGGCATGAAATAAGGCATGAGCCTTATTCCTTAGAGGCCATTAGTCTCCCACAAGATCACCTAGCGGAGTATTGACTCCAGGGCTTTTTTATGTCTACCAAGTTAGTCAAGAGGCGAGTGGCACCCTTGGAGCATGTAGTGTGTCCTGAAGGGCATGTCGCACAAGAAAAAGAGAAAGAGGTGAGTGGCACCCTTGGAGCACGAAGTGCATCTTGAAGGGAACGTCGCACAAGGGAAACATAATGAGGTGACTGGCACCCTTGGAGTACCTAGTGCGTCTTGAAGGGCACCTCACATTGTTAACTAATAAGTGAATAAACCTAGATGGCTTTAGAACTAATAATGTGACAAGAAGGATTTAAAAAAAATTTCCCCATTAAAATGTTTCCCAGCCTAGGAAAATAAAATCTAGGTCTATGTGATACTTGTGGAAAAAAATAGAAAAATAAAAAAATAAATAATACTATAATCATAATTAAACATGTGACAAGAAGGGGGTAAGAAATTCAATTAATTTAAAAAAAATCAAATTACTTTGGGGCATTAAATTTTTAAAGGGAAATGATTGTTTTGTTCCATATGCTAATTAAAAATTTATTAACTAAAAGGATAAAGGGGAAAAAGATAATTTTCTACACTTGCTAATTTGAGTTTTAGATAAAATGGGAAAAGAGGGAAAGTTAAAAATTAGGAAACTAAGGGGAAAAGAGGAAACATAAAGCAAAAAGGAAACATAAGGAAAAAACATAATGACCAACTTAGTAAGGAACCTTGCCTTTAAGAACATTCTAAATTGAACTCAACTAGGAATTTAGTAAGGGCGTAAGTGATTAATTTGTGTAAGAGAATATGGGGACACCTAGGAGTGATTCTAGGAATACTTTTAGGTGGGTATGGGAAATAGGAGTAATTAAATCATTATTGAAATTAATTTTTGGTGCAACAAAGGGGATGGGTGACATGTGTATGGGGAGGATTTTTATGAATTAAATTATCAAACAATAAATTAAATGGGAATTTGGGAAAGAAGTGACTTAGAAATTCTATACAAAGGAGGGAGGAGGAGAAGGATAGAGATCGGCTTGATGCGTAATGTTACGCTACAAAATTTTTGACTTGACTGAATTATCTTATGGGAGTTGGGAAAACAATCTTGGTGAGGAGTGGTAGCTTGGCCTTGCAAGGAGAGCTGGGAGCTAGTTGTTCTTTGGTTTAGTGTGAGTGGCCCCTTTGTGGCTCCGAGGGCTAATGGGGAAGAAGACTACCCCTAGCATTGGTTGGGAGGTACCGGTGAAGTCACAGCAGTCGACAAGCGGGAATAGGACGGAGCGCGCAGGACAACGACTTGGAGCGGTCGACTTGGGATACGATATGCATGGTCTTATCTTTAATGGTATAGTAATATTGATCTTGCACTTTTATTTATGTACTTTTATTGCATAAATAAAACTTTTTTACTAAACGTTTTTAATCGAGAAATTAAAATCATCCTATCTTATGCTCACTGCATCAATTGATCTCCTTGGCCATCAATCCTTGATTGATTGATGATTCTATTTATTTCATTGATTATTTGAAGATATTTTTACCTTAACTTTCATTCTCATCCCTAGACCATTAGTCCACGTCTGAGCAGTCAGCTAGGAGCCAGATCGACGATCGTCACTTTGGTGTTAATAGACTTATAGATCCTAATGTCCTTCTTTTATGTGCGTGGATGATGAGCGAAGGATAGCTTCCCAATCTGTCTACTCCTATTGATTTTTCCTGGCTAAATGATGGTCTTGTGCCTTGTTTCGATTGACTGCCTCTGCAATTGTTTATCTTTTTACTCTATGTTTTGAATTGTACTTTATACTTTCATTTTCATACTTCTGGCTTGCGTATTTCCTTTGCAATATAACTTACATTTCTGGGCAATTTACCCATCCCTTACACAACACATACACCTTGATTTTAGTGGCTCATTACCCATCTTTCCCTTAAGATTTGTGTGGCCCTTCCCATAAGGATTTCACTTGGAAACTATTTTGTTTTCACTTAGCGCTTTCACATCACGTTGCATGAATTGTTTTTATAGAGTTGCATTTGTTTTTACCCAAATTTTTACCCTCCAATTGTATATTTTTGTATTACTTATTATATCATTGTATTGCCTATTATTATCACACTTCGAAATGTCACCATCCTTAAACTATGAATTTACCCTTGATTTAATGCAAATGAAATTTTTATTACACGAAAATTGTATGTGGATGGCATTTTTACCTGCGGGAATGGTGATTCCCTGCGCTTTTATATGTATCATGATGACTTGTTTACCTTAGCCTGCGATTGTCTATATATCATAATGATTCCTATGGATGGATTTTTTTTCCCATGGATGGCATTTTTACCTACAGGAATGGTGATTCCCTGCGTTTTTATATGTATCATGATGACTTGTTTACCTTAGCTTGCGATTTGCTATATATCATCATGATTTCTGTGGATGGATTTTTTTCCCATGGATGGCATTTTTACCTGTGGGAATGGTGACTCCTTTCGTTTTTATATGTATCATGATGACTTGTTTAACTTAGCCTATGATTTTCTATATATCATCATGATTCTCGTGGATGGTGTTTTTGCCTGTGGATGGTGTTTTTATTGGTGAGAATGGTGATTCCCTATGTTTTTATATATACCATGATGACATGTTTACATTAGCCTGTGATTTTCTATATCTCATTATGATTCCTGTGGATGGTGTTTTTTCTTGTGGATGCCATATTTACTGGTGGGAATGGTGATTACCTACGTTTTTATATATATCACTATGACTTGATTACATTAGCCTGCGATTTGCTATATATCAATATGATTCCTGTAGATGGCGTTTTTTCCTATGGATGGCCTTTTTACCTCCGGGAATGGTGATTAACTGCATTTTTATATATCAGCATGACAATGTTATTTATGCCTGTGATTTTATTTATTCATTTGTGTTTCTGTTTAAATATACTCGAGCCCCTTTTGGCTATCACTGTGATGTATTTAGTAGCTGACAATTACCTGACGATTTTATGATGTTATCATCGTACTGTAATTAATAAATTGATGGTTGTTGATAGGATAGTGTGTGGCATAGATATATGGTTTGGATGTCACATTAGAGGTATTGATTTTTAGGACAATGATATAATATGCAGTGTTATCATACTCTGCGATGTAATATTGATAGCCATTAATACTCTTTGTCATCTTGATTGTGTGACCATGTTGACAATTATCATGATTAATTTGACTGCCCTTTTTATATGGTTATGCATAATAATAGTCCATAATTATGCAGTGTATAATGAAAAACATTGTTCGCATTCCCTTGGTGATTTAATATTTAATGTATTACTCGACATGCTGGTAGTGAATTGATTCACATAGATACATACTACTAATTTAAAATATAATTGAAGGGCAATCTGTTATCTAATGGAATAAAGAACGACACCTGAATGGCATTTAATAGACATCGTGTTGTAAATTAATATTATTAATAGTATTATATTAATAGTGTCATTTATGGATATTGTTAATATTGTTTTATATTGTTAAATTACTAACTTAGACTTGATAGATGACAACGCAGTTTATTTGTTATATGAGCAGTGTAGATCATTAGTTCTCTTAATTTAATGGACAGTGGGTATTTGTTAATCAACGTTTCTTTTGTTGTCCAGCCCCTAACTTAGTTCACCTCATGATAACCTTTATGACCATAGTAGCTTGGTAATAGTTCACTCCCTCGCACTTAGACATTTTTCTTAAGAGTTAATGGCTGGTGGTTGGAAAGACGTGTAATAGCTTTCACTTTCACCTTTGAATTTCATCATCTTGAGTCTTGTTGACCTGTTGCTTGGAGCATGGGTGTAGTCATCTTGTTAGTATTTTGGCTCCTAGCTTGTTGGACTCCTCTAGAGTCCATGGTCCATATAGGTTATGCTACACTAAGGTTATTTTCATGCCTATCTCCAGGAAACGACATGATTCCTGATGAGGGGATCATGATGTGCCCCATTGGGTAGAGGCGAAGGATAACTTGGCTAGAGTTTGTGCTTTTCATTGTGGGTGTGTTGATCGTTGTAATTTCGTTGTTGGCGCTTGTGTTGTAACACCTTCATGCATTTGGTTGCATGCCTTAGAGGTTCTAGTGACTAGTCATCAATACTGTTGTGTAGGGATTATGGATGTTGTCCTTAGCTTGTAAGCGTTGTCGCATTGTGCGTTCGGTGGGTAGTTGTTTCTATCCATTGATTTATTCATGTGTCGCCTAGTTGATCGTTGTGATAGTGCATGGAGTCTTATTTGTCCATTGTCTAATATGCGTTCTTGTGTTCTTCATCAGGTTATGTGGTTCAGCTATTGTCATCATTTCCTTCCTTACTAAAACAAAAAAAACAAAACTTTGCACTTTCTACTTCGCTTATAGTCGTAACTATTGGGGTCCTTAAAGATAACCTATTTATTATTTTCCATTCCCCCCTCCCTCCCTCTCTCTCTATCTTCCCCACACTTTGAATCCACCTCCCTGTCTCTTTGCCACTCTCCCTCCTTTCTCTCTTTGCCTCTCTACCTCCCTTCCCTTTCTATCCCTACCTCTTCTCACTCTGTCTCTTGTCTCCCTCTCACTCTCTCTATATAACCCCCTCTCTTTCTCCTTCTCACTCTCTCTCTCTACTCCCTCTCTATCTCCCTCTCACTCTCTCTCAACACCCCCTCTTTGTCTCCCTCTCACACATTTAAATGGTAAGACCTAAACATGGAAATACCTAGAAATCACAAGGCATGGAAATACCTATACCTAAACCTTTCATTGTGATGCCTCAAAATATCACACCCAGGCCCTCTCATCCCCCCCCCCTTCTCTATATCTCCCTCTTTCCCCTACCCCCTCCCTTTTCCCCTTTTTCCCTCCCTTCCATGTTACCGCCCTTTCTCTTCCACCTCTCTTCCACCCTTTCTCTCTCTCCTCATTGATAGTCTCACTCTCACTCTCTTTCTTCCCCTCTTTCTCTGTGTATCCCCCCTCTTTGTGTCCCTCTGTATCCCCCCTTCTTGTCACTCTCCTTTTACCCCTTCTCTATGTCTCCCTCTTTCCCCCCCATTCTTCTCACTATCCCTCTCTCTACCCACCCTCTATGTGACATCATTCTTTTGTGGTGTATATTGTGAAATGAATTTCTTGTATATTCCATGAACTTTACAAATGTTCTGAAACTCTCTTGAAACATATTCACCACCTTTGAAAACAACCCAATGTGTCATATTTATGTTTTAAGAAATAAATCGATGTTTTTCTTGAGAAATCATGAATGAATGTAAGAAAATATGGTGTTTGCATTGGTCCACAAATATGTGAATGTACAATTTCCAGTGGATATTTTACTTTGTATGCCTTGCCAACTATAAATGACTCTCTGTGTTTCTTTCAAAAGATGTAGCCTTCACATATTCTTTTTGGTTTTTCTATTAATGGAAAATCTTTCACCATATCCTTTGTATGTAGCAGCTTCAGACCACCAAAGTTTAAATATGCAAATATGAAATGCTGCAACCATGAATCATCTTGTACTTCAGATTGGAGAGTTTCCTGCATCTCGACACCACTATTTTCTATTTCTTTAAAATTGTGTGCACTAACTTTTCCTTCTTTAGAATTGTTCTCACTTACTTCTTTACTTTGTTCTTTGAATGGAGTGTCTGATTGCACATATTTTGTGTCATAAACAAATTGCATTGTATTTTTCTTCTTGCCTAGTTTCAATGTCAATCGAAACATTCTGTGGCTTGTCATCTGGATTCTTGCAATATGCTTATTTATTGTATATTTTTCCATAATATCATAGTCATTATCTTCCATGTATATTATGTGTCCTTTCTATAACAACTGTCATGTGCTCATCAAATTATGCTTTAGATCAGAAACATAATATATATGAGGAATAAATTTTTGTTCTCCTTGTTTAGTTAAAATGTTAATATTGTCTGTTCCTAAGATAATGACTTGGATATATGTTCCAAGTGTAACTTTAGTTTGGACTGACTTGTCCAATCTAGAAAAAAATTCTAAGTTTATTTTCATGTGATTACTGCAGCCTAAATATAGATACCATATGTCACAAGGACTTTCTTGAGCAACATTGCATTCAAATGGTGAGACTATAGGTATTTCTTCAGTGCGTGCCATAAATATAGGACTGGAGGGAGTATTTGTGTTGTGTGACTGATCTAGACCGTTCTTGTTTAGATGATACTATCTCTTCCTACACTCATATTATGCATAATGTCCATACTTTTTACAGTAATGGCACTGAATCTTTGATTTATCCAATTTCTGATTACTTGGATGATTGCTATTTGGGCTTCGACTTCTTCCACTAGTATTTCCAGGACTGTTACTACATCCACATCTAGAAAAACTTCTTATTTTTCCTCTAGATTTATCTCTCCCCTTTCATCTTCTATGGCTTATAGATGACTACACATAAAATGCATTCTCTAATGACATGTTTTACCTATTCAATATTTTTTCATGATTAATGAGGGAGGCTTGGAGCTAATCTAGACTAAACTGACTCAGATCTTTCTTCTCTTCAAAAGTCACAATAAGCGTATCAAATTGAGGAGGAAAAATCCTAAGTTCCTTCTCAATAACCTTTCTATCCTTTGTGGTTTCTCCATGAAACTTAGTCTGATTTATGAGGCCAATAACATGGGTGTAAAATGAATCTACTAAATTTGTGTCTTTCATTGACAGAGTTTCAAAATATCTTCTAAGAATTTGTAGTTTTGAAATCTTGACTTTGTCCATACCTTGATAACAATTCCGTAATATGTCCCATTCCTCCTTGGCTTGTTTTGTTGATACAACTCTTGTGAGTATGATTTCATGCATGGATTGATGTATGTAAAACATTGTCTTTCCATTCTTCTTCCTTTGATCTTTCAAAGAATCCTTCTCATCTTGTGTGAGTGCATTGTATGTTTCCTGATATGCTAGTTCCACATAGCCATTATTGACTATCTCCCATACATATTGACCCCGAAATAATGCCTTCATGGTCAAGTACCACAACTCATAATTTTTTCCTGTGAAAGTGGTAGGTTGCATATTTGAGGAAGAAGCCATATATTTCAATTTTCAACAGAGTTGTTTCTCTTGCAAATTACTCTAATAAAACTTGGTTTGATCAACCTGCTCTGATAGAACCTTCTCTCATACCAGACCTCAGATCTACATGACAAAAAAACTATGTGCAATGCAGTTGAAAAGATAGTGCAGTGAAATTCTTCATCATTGAACTCTCAAGACTTACTGCACAATTCACAGACTGCATGGTATACTGTGTGCTATGAAAATAACACTTAGTAAAACAATTTCTTCTTGATGTTCTAATCTCAACACATAAACTAAGAACTTAATCTTGAGCATAAACAAAGAGAGGATATTTTTCAAAATATTTGAACAGTACAAAACTCACAAATGCTTCAACACACATATAACTAATATAAAAAGAACTTCAGTGCTGTGCGCTATTACAAGACTATGTCGAGCTTTGGCTCCAACGATTTTTGCAAACTTTACAAAACCATAGCTTGTGCTCTCAGAATTATTTGACTCCTTACATAGTTGTTGTTGCTTGATAACTATCGAATTTGTTCTCTCTACCTATCTACATCTCAACTTCCTACATACTCAGACTTATAAATATAAAACTAAAACTTCTTGTAGAAGAAGATAACTGATTCAAACAATTAAGACAACAAAAACTTCGAATGACTCTTATATGCATAACACAACTCGATAAATATAAAGATCGACTCATTACAGAATCTCCAGCTAACACTCTTCCTCGCTGAAAGACTAAACATCTTTGCTTTTTGTGATAGAGAGAGTCTGCATAAGCATGAATCTCACCACTTGTAATTAATATCTCCAACAACATTTCTAGCATCCGACAACATTTCCAGCAACATTTCCAGCATTCGACAACTCTAGGTACTTGCTTAAGGTTACACAAGTGAATCCATGTTCGGTTAGTGACACAATCCTTAAGACAGGTCGTCTGGTTCTTTTTGGTGGGAAGCTACTAATTCTTTTTCCCCTCAAGATGTGGTGCGCTCACTCAACAATGGCACAATTATTAGAGTCGTTTGTTCCCAGTTGGATGTTACCCTTCCTCACTCCTTCTAGTAACTATGGTTTCTATATTTCTCCTCCAAATCATCAAGTAGATCTATCTTGTCCCCAAAATCTTCCATGAGGTTTTGAAAGACACATTCTGAAGTTCTTTGCAAAGACACATTCAGAAGTTCTTTCCACGATAGTTTGACTTGATTGAAAAGGGCGTTTCCTAGGCCTCTCCTTTTTATACCTAAAACAAAGAAAATGGAGGCCCTCATACCACTCCGCAGAGATAAACCGTCTACTATGTTCTTAAGGATCGAATATAACCCTCGATGCTAGCAACCTTTTGGTCATACTACTTTAATTGCTTGATGATTTTGTGCACGGGGGAGCTAAACCAAAGCCATAAACATAGACAAAGACGGTAGAGACAAAGGTAAAGGCAACGCAGGAGGTTGTTCAATTGGTTTGGAATATCTAAGCTAAGGAACTAACACTAGAGCAGACATAAGTTTTAGAGGAAAAGGCAAAGCTAACAGGAGGTGGATACTTGAGCTTGGCCTTCGGTCTTCCTCAAGGCTCTTGGTAGAAAGCATTGAACAATGATTGGTGGATGGATGACCAAGGTTCAAGAGCTAGAAGGAGCTAGCTGAGAGACCACAAGGAAAGAGGCAAAGGCAAGAGAAACAAGAATGGCAGTAGGGAAGGCCGCTAGAGAAGCAACAAAGGTGGAGGTAGTAGTAGTTATGGTAAGGGTAGAAGATCTATCTATTGAAGTAGCATGAGCAATTCCTCATTAGGGTAATATGATACCTTCTCCATCTGGCTCGAGAATAATCTTTCGTTTATGAGTGTTGTACGAAGTACTAAGTAGAGCAATGAGGAAACAACCGACACATACATGTGTTACTATATTTACGTAGGTAGGCATACACACGAAGTACTAAGTAGAGCAACCAAGAAACAACCGACACATACATGCGTTACTATATTTAAGTAGGTAGGCATACACTTATTGGAAATGGTGAGAATTAATGGGCTTTTAAGAACTTATGAACTTTTAATAGACAAGATTTCATATACTTAGAATATTCAATAAATACAAAACTGTGATTTAATGTATTAACTTCCTTGGATGACAAAACATATCGGTTAGTCATTAAAAATAGTAATTAATGTGATTAATGCAATAATAACTAATGCTATTATTAATAACCACTATAAATTAATAACCACTATAAATTTAGATTTTTAGTATACACTTAGTTTTTTAGTCGCCTTGAATGGATGGCCCAAACATGTTTTTGTTATTATGCTTCGGATTTTTTATGAAGTGTTCATGGGTGTGGAGCCCAACTCATCTTAGTTGTGTGGAAGCCTTCTTTACCACGTGTAGTTGGCTCGGCTACCCTCCTCGATCCAGTGAGGTTGGATCTCTCCCTGAGGTGGATTTCCAATTGAAACTCTCCTGTTCACAGCCTCTGACCCCATTATATACATATATATATGTATGTGCAGAGACATAAGTCCATAAAATCCTTAAATTTTCTTGGTGATTATAATCATCATCTACTTCCTTTCCTATTTCTGTATATATTGAATTTAGGGTTGCGAATTTTCTAAAGGATTTCATCAAGGGTTTGTTGTAGCACCCTTCCGCAGGATGCTAAGAAATTAACAATTTATTCCAACACATACACAATAACAACTTCGTTTTAACATAATTCCATTTTCATTTACACCATTATTCTATATCTGCTCAATGATATAATAACATGATGAAATATGTAGTAGGCTAACTTTAAGATTTAACAACTTAAAACATAAGTATACTCAAAATATCACTGAAAAATACCTCATCCTTAGCTTGTCGAAGC
>JASDQU010373103.1:5443-16231 GCA_032191745.1 Picea mariana
TATATATATATATATATATATATATATATCAGCAATGAAATCAATTATTTATTGCAGAAATAACCATCAAAATTATTGAGTAAGTATTGGACAACGAAGCACTAAATCAGTAGATAACTTTCCAATATTCGATCACAAACTTTGATGGTAAAAGAGGGCCGCTAGATAGTGTTTTCAGAGATTTATTATAGCAGCCTTATGGCTGTAGCAAAGATTTGCTACAGCAACAAGTTTCAACCACCAAAAGTCACAAGTAAACCACCTAAAAGATTCACAATGACTAGTAGATTATTATGGCAGCTTTTTAGCAATTTCCGAGGGTTGAAAAGTGAGTAAGATAAAGAGGTTTAGATGAATTTGCTGCAGCCCTAATGGCTGTAGCATAAAGTTGATAACAGCAATAAGATATCCTTGACCAATCAAAATTCCCTAGTGACTCAAGCAAGCTATTAAGGCAAATAATTTATTCCACTTTAAACAATTTGAATATTTCATAAAATCACGCATTCCAATGCAATTTCCAGATTAGTGCTTTGTATCTATTGGGTAAATGAAGTCTTGGATATAAGAGTTAGATTTACAATATCACTAGGGGTGTAGGCTCTTCTACTCCCTAGAGCATGCAAAACCAACTAAGGTGAGGCTAGGAGGGTGTAAGCCCTTTTACTCCTTCTAGTTCCTTGTAAAAAATGGCTTATCAACTAGTAAATACCATGAATTTTGGAGGGTGTATGCCCTTATATTCCTCCAAGGGTTTGAGACAAGATTATCAATGAACCTAGAAGAAAACACCAACAAAATGCAGAAATTTCCTTACCAATTCTAAAATAGCAAGATCAAACCCTAGTTTACCAAGCAATGTCCTTCCATAAGCAAAAGAACAATCCTCCAAGAGGTGCACACCACCTTAGCTCCACAATATACCAAGAGATAGATGCACAAGAGAGAGATAGTCCAAATTGCCCAAGTAGGGCGCAAATTTCAGCCAAGTAGTCTTTCTCACATGAGAGAGCTATGTTCAAATGAAATGAAATTGATCCTTATTTATACAAAACTCCTAAAAAGTGTTTGTCCACATAAAGTTAGGGTAAACCACAAAGTAAGGAGCCCAACCCCCTTTACCTTTCCCCTTTACAAAATAATTTTAAGTTTGCACATGAAGAAAACCCTAAAAATGTGACGTCAACCCCTTCTAGGGTGACGTCTTGGTCACTTTGGCAAGACATTGAGATTGAGGATGAAATCGTTGGGCCTCCAAAGGCCTTTCATTCATGTGTTGGGGTCTTCTCTCCAAGGTACAAATGATATTCTTCATCAAAAGTGCCAAGTGTCCATCAAACATCACATCACCACCAAAACCCTAGCCCTAGGGTGACATCAAGCCCTCCAAGATGACGTTTTAGCCTCCAAAGGAAAATCGCTAGGCTTGCAACGACTAGGTGAGATCCTTCAAGGTCTCTTCCTTTAACTCCAAAGGCAACATTCATCTCCTATACTGCCCCAAGGTCTGGGCCATGGCATCCAACCGGTGGGCTTCCTGCCCCAATGAAGGCCCAAGCTGGACTTGTTCCTCCAAAATGTCTATCAACAAGGTCCAACAAAGACATACAAGTACACCCTCCAAGGATCTCAAGTCAAAAAATCATGGCAAGTAAAATCACCTTTAATATAAGAGCCACCTTAGCATGTACATCAAAAACTACCTCATCAAATTAAACAAGTGCTTAAAGAACCTATGCAATTTTCCAAGTTTAGGTATGGGAGGGTTGACAATGTGACCTATTGGGTGAGTCAGTCCTTAAGTCAAGGAGTGTTTCCTAGGTGGAAACTTCTCTAAGCCATGCAGAGAAGATGAAGTGGATGGGGGTAAGACTTTTGGGCATGGGGTTCATGACATACACCGATTCATATTGTCTCATTTATGGGTGCCTTTGTAGAGGGTGTGCTGTACCTTCGTTTTCAATGCATCCTTTTTCCAAGTCCATTTATTGCCATTAATTATTTATAATGTTTCCAGGTTGAAGCCAAGGTGAGACTTCTATCTAAGCATGAAAAAAATTGCCCACCTTGACTCTACCTTGGTCACACTATGTTTCCCCAAGTTGAAGACAACGTGTGAGACTTCTACCTAAGCATGAAAACCATTGCCCATACACGCTCTACCTTCGTTGGCATTTTTATATTGTTATTTTTTCACGGGTCCCATCAGTTTCTTATGAGAGACATTTCATTGTCCTTCGGATCCCTGGGCGAACATCTAGAAGGTTTATGATTGGATTTTATTTTTTGCTAGCTACAAACCTCTAGGCCTTCAACCCCTTCTTCCCATGAAATGAGGTACAATCCCTTCTTGGGTGAATATACTCGAAGATCCCAAAAGACGGGGAGACGAAAAATGGGTGAAGTGTGAAAAATGGTAAGTATGATCGAGAATGGCACGATGACTCGTCAAGGAGACCTCCCAGTAGTAAACCCATCCCTTAGGGTGACCACTTAATAGGGCACAATTTTAACCACCAAGGTAAAACAAGGCAAAGGGCATAATTTCCAAGCAAACGTTTTATAATCAAAAGCAACTTTAAATGCAACATACTCAAATGCCTCAAATATTAAAATGACACTTACCACAATATCTGACTTGTACCTCATGGAGAAAGACCCATAGTCTTCCAGAAGCAAGTTGATGTGGTTGATGCCATCATCACAAATCTAGGACGTGTGGTGGTGAAGTGGGGTCTCTGTTTGTGCATGTGGACGTTGTCAGTCATCTACCTCTCAGTACTCCATGTCTGCAACCTGAGGGCCTCAAGACATCATCGCCATAGTTATCCCTAGAAATTGGGGATAACAGGTTCAATAATATTCCTTCATTAAGTTTAGCAGCCAATTCCCTTACAGAATATTAGGCTGTCACCTGTCAGTCTATAATACCCAGCTCTTGCCATATACCTTATCTTATTACATACATGGTTTTAAAATTTCCAAGTATCAATCTAACTGTTGTTCTAAACATCTTACACTATAGTTGGTTAGAGGCTCGTCTTTAAACTAAAATTATATCATTTTGTTTTAAAGTTAAGTTTCATGGAAATGGATACCAATCCATGGGATATTATAAAAAGTTAGGATCAAGAGAGAGGGGAACACCACACACACTTGTATATATTTCATTGAAGAAAAACATCAACCCTAAGAATAAAAAATTCATATTTCAAGAATCATCACCATTCATAATTTTGAAAAAATATCCAAAGAAGGTTACCACTAATATTGGTCAAGACTTTTTTTTGTTTGAGTCCATTTTTAAAATTTTGGTATTCTCGTTTAACCATAGACAATGTCACATCATTGTCACCCAACCATAGGCATTCACTATGCCACCCCCGAGCACAATAACCTTTTCTTAGATAGAATGATTCCGACAAGTCCAGACTAGAACCAATAGATAAACCCTAACAAAAAATATCACTGTTGCAACAACAACACGGTACCAAGAGAATGTACCTCTACTAAAAGAAGCGTACCTTTACCAAGAGAATGTACCTCTACTAAAATAAGCGTACCTTTACCAAGAGAATTGCCGAAGAAAGATGCCAGAAAGACAGAGAATACTCCACAACAACTGCTGCACTACTCTCTCTAGAGTTGCGCCCTCTTTTGCTCCAACTATTGCTCCTTAGACTTGTTAGAATATAGAAGATGGTGTGCTCGTTTTACCATTGACGATACCTTTGTCACCCAACCATAGGTTGAAGCCTCCCTCCGAGCACCTTAACCTTGACTGAGAATTCCTCCGGAAGCAAACCCTAGGCTAGATAGCCAAACAAAGGGTAGTGCACCTCTCTCCAAGGATAGCGCAACACAAAAGACTGATTAGATAGTCCCAAACCCTAGCGAAGAGATATTCAAGCCAATACTGAAAACTTGTTGCTGCTGCAGCTGCACCAACAACTCATCTCCAAACTTGCGCACAAGACTGCAACTGCAGTGCACACCAAACTGGGAACTGCAATTCTGAGATGCTGTCAAATGAGAACTGACGCCCTGTATTTATAGTGGTTCTGCCAGTTTTGCTGGGGCCGACTTCTCCTTCTGGATAAGTGTCTGTTCAGTATATTATTATTATTTCTGGCCGACTTCTTCTCTTGGAGGCTAATAACCTAATATAAATTATCTTCTTGAGCCGACAAGGCTTCTAGGGTTATTAGCCAATTCATTAGGGTTTCTCTTGCTTCCCGGAGTCTTCTATTCTCGTTAGGTTCACACGTGGAGGTAAATACCTCTCGCAGCTACCATAATATTAACACTCCCTCCTAGCTAGAGAGGTATTTACAGGTAATGGACTTGAGCACAAAAACATACCATTTACCCGGTAGCATCAATATAGTCATCTAGACTATTTCAAGACTAGATCATGAGCATCACCATCACCATCAGCTGCATCAACTCTCGAAACCATACTTCATCTGAGTAATTAGATATGATGCTGGATAAGTCACTCTCACCATAGAGATACAAGAGGAGTAAAAACTCTGAACTGTTTTCCGTCTGGAAAATCTCTGTTCATCATTCACCTGAATGATCATTATCTCCAATAATCTGCTGATAGTCTTCAAGGCAATTAGAACAAGGATAGAACACAATTGTGTCTATTCATAGTAGTACATAACTATAATCCAGTGGTACACTACCACATCAAGTAACACACAAGTACTTGATCAACAACGTATGGTTGCGAACAGTGGAACATATCCACCACAGTAGTCCTCCTCTACTGTCATACAGTCTTCATAACAAACATCTGATAGCAACCTGCATAAAAACAATGTTATGATATAATCTGATCTGTTTGGGCCAATCCTTCACTCACATCTGTGAGTTTTAAAGGAATATCTGCCACCACAGTAGTCTTCATCTACTGTCATATGATCTTCATAACAAACATCTAATAGCAATCTGCATAGAAACAATGTTATGATATAGACTGAATTATCTAGGCCAATCCTTCACTCACATTTGTGAGCTCTGAAAGAATATCTGCCTCAAAATGGTGAAACATATTCACCACAGTAGTATATCTCTACTGTCTAGAGATAAGTAGTCTCCATAACAATCATCTGATGCCATCCTGCACAGAAACATATTGTTAAAGATAAACTGAATCATATGGGCCAATCTTTCACTCACGTTTGTGAGATCTGAAAGAATATATGCCCTCATCAACAATGGGCTATTTGCCCTATTCTTCACAAACAAGGAAGAAGGATTGTCTCTGATTTCTGAGGCTAGACCATTTCTCACCCTGGGCCATTCTTCCTACACTAATCAAAGTGCACCCTAGACAGAATGTATAAACCCTAAGAAATGTTTGGACCACCCCACCTTGGGCCATTCCTCCTACACTAATTAAAGTGCACCTTGGAGAGAATGTATAAACCCTAAGGAATGGCTGCCCCTGATTGCTGAGCCTGGACTATTCCCCACCCTGGGCCATTCCTCCTACACTTATCAAAGTGCACCCTGGAGAGAGTGTATATCCCTAAGGAATAATTGTCTAGACGATTCCCCACCCTGGGCCATTCCTCCGACACTAAACAAAGTGTAACCTGGAGAGAATGAGTCTGCCCTAAGGAATGTCTGTCCTGCATCAACCTCCAAAACAAACCATTTTTCGAAACTGCTCACAACTGTGAACTTCGAAGGAATAACTGCCCGGCGAGGCAAACCATTCTACTTGACCACTACTCAGAGTGACTGCCAAGAAGAATGACTGTCCTAGACCACTCCCCATGTTAACCACAATGGGAAGTCGTTGTCTATGATACATCAACAATCAGTCTGCCTCCCATGTTAACTACAATGGGAAGTTACTGTCCGTCAGAAATCTCAATCCACTTTCCGAACAGGAAAGCATCTGTCCAATCTCAACTATTGTTCAATTAATAAATAATATTTTCATTGCTCCCTCCTAACTGTAGATTCATTTAATTCACAAAAATAAATGTTTTTCAAGAATATTTTTCGTACCTTCTTCTAGCTTGGAGAATCCTCCCTTTCAGCTAAGGGAGTTATTTCCACGATCCCTATCTTCTCTCGGAAATATGCAAGCTTGATTCTGGATAGAGGTTTTGTCAGGATATCTGTTGTCTGCTCATCAGTGGGGATATATATTGGAGAACCACTTTCTCCTTTCTGGACTTCATCATGGGTAATGTAATACTTTTACTTTAGTCTGGAGCATTGTGAAGGCTTCATGTAGATCTGGATGATAGAGTATATCATAGTTGGAGAACTTGGAACGTATCCAAGTAGCACTTCTTCTGTCATCATGAGATCCGATTTATTGAGTAATCATCTTAATGTTATAGGAAATCTTCACCACGCTTCTGCTGTGCATTGGAGGTTCTTCACTAAGTTGTCTTATTCTTATCTGCATACAGGAGTCTCTTTCTGGTATGTCTCAAGGTCTTGAGATTGCTCTTCATACGCTCTTTATTCAATTTCTCTGGAGAACATTCTTTGCATTTATCTGATGTAGAACTCCAACTCATGGATGTTGCGGATGACAAAATGACTCATGTAGTGATATGTCTAGTGTACTAGAACAAGTAATCATCACAGTCTTCTCCCTCCATCTGAGAGAACCTATGGTTCTGGATCTCGCAATGCTTTCATTCATAAGTCTTCCATACATTGTTCTTCATCATGACTTTCAGTTCTTCTGCTTGATTTCTTTCATACCAGACTTGGTAATCTTGTGATTATTGATGTAATGACTGGTTGTTCTGGCTTTTCTTTCTTTCTTGGAATCTTCATGTTCTTCTTCATGTTTTTCTTTAGTTCTTGGGTTCATGGAGTTTCTTGTAGATTCCATGTTCTAGAGATTCCAATTCTTCCTTTAATCATAGGATCACGGATCTGGATGGACAACTAGGAATACTTTAAGGATTCTCTTCGAAAAGGTCTTCTTTTGCGGTTGAGCTGAACACGTACCATCTTTCATGGCTGTTACCATGGATATATACATTTCATCATCTTCAATGGATCATAGGATTAACTCCCTCCTAATCCTTGCTTCATGTAAGAGTGCATATAATCGACTCCCTCCATCTAATAGAGTCCATACTTCCATCTGCATCCTTATTGTCTTTTGCAATGTATAATTGGCTCTTTTGTCTGACAGAGTCCACGCTTCCGTCTTAGTTGTTGTCATAAGTCTTTCTTCAATTCCTCTTGATGTCTGACTTCTAAGTCTCTTCATGATTGATTAGGCTTATCTTGTAGTAGCTTCCACATGATTTGTATTTCATCCTTTCATGTGTATTATCTAATGATATTCATTCTTATCTTGTTGTTCTTCTATAGGTATAGTTCTTCTTGGAACACATTATCTTCTTAGTAGAAGAAGTCTCTTCCATCCTGCTTACTCTTCTTTGTAGGTTTCTTTTTTTCGGCAATCGATGCTTTGTGTTTCTCCTTCCTTTTCTTTAGCTCGGGACACTGATTTCTGTAGTGACCGTACTTTTGACAATTGAAGCATTGTATTTCTGAAATATCTTTTCTTTGTTTTGGCTTCCTTCTTGAATCGAACTTTCTTTTGTCCTTGAAGTTCTTGAATCTTGCTATGAAGGCTTGATCATCGTACTTCTTTTGGGGTTTCTCTTTTGCATTGATCCTTGATTCTTCTTGAGCACAACAAGTCCAAAGTTCTTCAAGTGTCGGGTACTCCTTCCTTGTGTTCATGCTTGCGACAAATGCATCCCATGTCTTGGGAAGACCATTGAGTACTATGTTCACCAATTCCTTTTCTGAAGTGATCTCTTCACTAGCTTGTAGTTGATCTCTTAACAGGGAGATCCTTACAAAGTATGATGTTACGCTGTCGTCGTAATTCATCTTCATGTTACAGAGCTCATTCTTCAGACTCATAACTTGTCCAATGTTTTTGACTAAGAAGAGATTTGTTAGGGCATCATACATCTTCTTCGATGAGTCAAGATGGGAGATGTAGGGTATCAAGTGGTCTTTTATGGAATCCACTATGTTACTCATGGCATTGATGTCAACATCTTTGAACTTCTCCATAGCTGCAACGCTCTACGGTTCCTTATCTTCTCCTTCTTCAAACTCTGGCTTCACGATCTCTCCTTTTACAATATCCAGTACTTTATTCTTAGCAAGGATGAGGTCAATCCTTGTCTTCCACGCTCTGAAGTTAGAGGCTCCATCTAACTTGTTCTCGGACTTCATAGAGTTCGTCATGGCTTGCTTGACTTGGTCAAACCCTAGATTTGACCAGAAATCCAAACTTTACGTCTTGGCCTTTTGAGAGTACCAGGAGATGCGCTGGGCTAGGGCGCACTGATCTATCCAGAGATTAGGTCAATCTCGTCACTTAAGGTGCCTCGACAAGAGGTTTAGGGTTTCTGCAACTGCTTCCGCTAGTAACCCTAGCTGCAGTGCTTTTGGAAACTGCTCCTGCTAGTAACCCTAGCGACAGTTCCTCAACGAGCTCAATGTCTAGGGGCTATGTTTCCTTCCAGCGTTTTAGGCTGACTGAAGGGGTGTGGGCCCATAACCTGTTAGAATATAGAAGATGGTGTGCTCGTTTTACCATTGACGATACCTTCGTCACCCAACCATAGGCCGAAGACTCCCTCCGAGCGCCTTAACCTTGACTGAGAATTCCTCCGGAAGCAAACCCTAGGCTAGATAGCCAAACAAAGGGTAGCGCACCTCTCTCCAAGGATAGCGCAACACAAAAGACTGATCAGATAGTCCCAAACCCTAGCCAAGAGATATTCAAGCCAATACTAAAAACTTGCTGCTGCTGTAGCTGCACCAGCAACTCTTCTCCAAACCAGACTGCAACTGCAGTGCGCACCAAACTGTGAACTGCAATTCTGAGATGCTGTCAAATGAGAACTGGCGCCCTGTATTTATAGTGGTTCTGCCAGTTTTGCTGGGGCCGACTTCTCCTTCTGGATAAGTGTCTGTTCAGTATATTATTATTATTTCTGGCCGACTTCTTCTCTTGGAGGCTAATAACCTAATATAAATGATCTTCTTGAGTCGACAAGGCTTCTAGGGTTATTAGCCAATTCATTAGGGTTTCTCTTGCTTCCCGGAGTCTTCTATTCTCGTCAGGTTCACACGTGGAGGTAAATACCTCCCGCAGCTACCATAATATTAACAAGACTTGCGCACTAGCTATTGCAGCTGCTGCTCCTTAGACATGCACACTAGCTGTTGTGAGTGAGTGAGTGAGTGTGTATCCCAATGAGCTAGGCGCCTCCCTATTTATATTAGCATGTCCAAGTGATTGGGGCCAAATTCTCTTTCCAGAGCCATTGAATACTTTAATAATATTCTCTTTGAACCGACTTCTCTTCTAGGGTTTTCACACATTTGTTTAAGGGTTCTCTTACTCTCAGAATATTCTATTCTAAGTATAAAACTTACACTTGGAGGTTAATACCTCCCGCAGCTACCAAAACACCAACACTCCCTCTTATATAGGGAGGTATTAACTAAGATGTTCTTTATGTAATGGTCTCAAACACATCCATCAATCTCACATGGCATGGGCAAGACTCACATGATCTTGTAGACCAGTCTGCATGTAGCATCACCATAGTCACATAGGCTATCTCATGATCAAACAGATCATGTCACAAGTACCACCATCATTGCCATACAAGCTCTGTCATAGTCACAGACACAGACTATCTGATGGTCATGTCATACTCATGCATCTGGGGTCTCATCATCCTTCCTGGTTTTATGTCATCACATGGCTTTAACTAGTTCATACAGAACTAGGCAACTCACCAGCTCACACAAAATCTGGCATCTAGTTCATACAGAACTAGTAAGCTTGCCAACTCACACAAAATCTGGCATCTAGTTCATACAGAACTAGTAAACTTGCTAGCTCACACATAATCTGACTTCTAGTTCATACAGAACTAGTAACCTCTGGTTGGCACACTAGGCAACCGGTCCATAGTGACCAAACATCTAATCACAAGGATTAGGCGATGTAGTGCGCACACACTGCCCATCTAGCCCAAGGCTAGGAAACACCTCCAACTACACATGTTGGCCATCCAGCTTGAAAAGATGGGAAACTCGCTAGCCCCGAAGGCTCGACATCTGCTGACGTTGTGCGAGGTCGTGCTGACTGGTGCCACAGTCAGTAATGTGTTCATGAATGACCACCCACTGCTGCCACACTTTGCAAGCTATTGCCCCAAGAATCACATATGTGATTCATCACTCCCTCTTACGAGGGATATCCTTCTGGACCATGCCAAGCTTGTCCCTGAAGTACAGAAACTTCACCCTTGATAGAGGCTTGGTCAACACATCTGCTATCTGCTCATCTATAGCAACATACTGGAGCTTCCTTGCTCCCTTCTGCATCATATCTTTGATATAATGGTACTTGATCTCGATATGCTTGGACTTGTCATGAAACACCAGGTTCTCTAACAACTTCACACAACTTTGGTTGTCGCACCAGATACAAGTTGCCTCTAACTCGAGATCAAACAATCTTGCAAGCAACTTTCGAAGCCACATTGCTTCGTTGCTAGCTGAACACGCTACTATATACTCCGCCTTAGACGTTTTGAACACCACACTAGTCTACTTCCGGCTGAACCATGAGATCATGGATGATCCCAAACTGAAGCAACATCCAGATGTACTCTTCCGGTTTGCGACACTTTTGACCCAATCTGAATTAGTATAGCCTTGGAGTCCATAATAAACTGTACCTTTTAG
>JASDQU010373103.1:51399-61508 GCA_032191745.1 Picea mariana
TTGGGGTTCTCTTCTAGATATAGAAAAAGGAAACCCTCCTTAGAACCTTATCATTGTGGGGGATTTTAACATCACAAGAAGCCTTAAGGAAAAACAAGGGGGGTCCGTTCTGAGAGACCAATTTAGGGGAAAAATGGATGATCTCATATCGGACCTTGAAATCTATGATTTCCCCCCCGTTAAGGGTTCCTTTACTTGGAATAATAAACGGGCAAGGCCTGGTCACATTGCTGCCAAGATGGATTGGTTCTTAATTAACAGTTCCTTCCTCACTTTGTTAGAAAAAAATTCCTCTTCAATCCTCGCCTAGGCGAGATCAGATCATCGCCCAATATCTCTGGACTTTTCTCATGAGATTAATTGGGGCCCCATTCCCTTCAAGCTCAAACCTACGTGGAAGGATCATCTTGATTTTTCCCCCTAGTCACTCGTACCTAAAAAAATTGCGATAAAAACACTTCCTTCTTCCACATACAGTCTAAATTAAGGCAATGGATAAACCAGGTAACAAAAATAAAATTGTAATCTGGTGAAATTATAAGTGACTTTGAAAAAATAAAAAAACAATCTACAAAGCACTTCACCGCACTGTACTCCTCAGAGGGAGACATCGACAAAGAGCTAACTAATATTTTTCTTTCCCATACCCCACATCTGATTTCAGAAATGGAAAATCACAAGCTAAATAGGCCAATTGAAGAAGATGAAATATTCAAAGTTATTCATCAGTTTCATCAAGACAAAGCTCCAAGTCCTGATGGGTTTACTCTACATTTCTATAAAAGATGTCCGTCTATTATAAAATTTGATTTCATCAAAATGCTCAGATATGTTAAAAAAAAATAGAATGGGGGGAGCTATAAACTCCTCATTATTGGCACTGATCCCAAAAGAAAAGGGGTTGCCTCCTTTGATAGATTTTGACCCATATCTCTTTGTAATGTTTCTTATAAAATCATGTCTAAAATAATTGTTAACAGACTAAAACCCTTTCTAAATTCGTTGATCCTACCCAATCAAGGTGGTTTTATTGCAGTTAGACAAATATGGGACAACTTCATCCTAGTCCAGGAAGCAGTCCACTCTAGTTTTAGCAGGGGGGAAGCAAGAATGGTTATAAATCTTGACATCGTCAATGCCTTTGACATAGTAAGTCTTGGATTTATCAGGGAAGTGTTGCAAAAATTTGGATTTGATCAGAAATTCATCTCATGGGTTGGAGCTTGTATATCTACTCCTTGGATCACTCCCCTGATAAATGGAAGACTGACCCCTTTCTTCAAAGCCTCCAGTGATTTAAGATAGGGTTGCCCCCTTCCCCCCCTTTTGTATGTTCTCATGGTTGAATCCCTTAACACAAAATTGGATTGGGAATGCACAAATGGTTCAATCCCTGGAATCTGTATTGCAAGAGGAGTCAAGAGAATCAATCACTCCCAATTCGTAGATGATACCCTTTTACTCAATGGAGTTTCTAAAGTAATGGAAAGGAGAATAAAACAAGTCTTATATAACTTTACCTTGGTTTCAAGAGGCCGCATAAATAATCACAAGAGTCAGGTCTATGTGTGGAACATCAAGGATCCTTGTTTATTAGGCATTGCTCAAATCCTATGCTTTCTTGTCTCAAATGATTGGAAATCCTTTAAATACCTAGGACTGTCAATCTACCTGAAGTCCCTCCCTAGAGAATATTGGCATGTTGTTATACAAAAACTCAAAGAGAAAATGGAATCATGGGGGGAAATTTGGCTCAACCTTGCAAGGTGTTTGATGCTAATCAAATCAGTTATGTCCTCCCTTCATCTTTTTGAGTTTTCATCTCTTATGGCACCCGTGGGAATCAAACAATATATGTTCCATCTCATTCAAAAATTCCTATGGAAAGGAGGCAAGTCCAACTCAAAAAAAATCCATCTTGTGAACTGGAATATAGTCTCATCTTATAAGGAGTAGGGGAGTCTGGGCATTAGGAACCTAGAGTTGGTCAACATCGCCTTAGGTGCAAGCTGCTTTGGAGATTAGTAACTAGAAGTAAAGATTGGTGGAAATCATCCATTGTCAAGAAATACAAAATGGGAAATAGAAAGTGATGTCTAGATCAAGAATCAATGTGTTACTTTGGGTCCCCCATCTGGAAACTTCTTCGGACCTCCATCCCATTTTTCAAGGAAAAACTCTCTTGGGTCCTTTTTTTATTGAGATTAAACTTAAGGCTCAAAGAGTAATGTCAGGCATCAAGAATGTTTAAAAAGAGTTTTTTTAAAGAGTGCTTTTTCTACCTTTAGTTATACAAGAAAAATCCTTAAATGAAATTAATAATAGGACAATATAGAGGCCGTATTTCGTTGTCTGAGTCACAATTATAATATCAAATGGTGTGGGAGAAACTTACAAAAATGTTAAAAAAATCTAGGCATCCATGGAAGATGACTCTCACCTTGTTTGCAGTAGAAGAAAGTAAAGAGTGCACTCTTGAACATGATATAAGATGCAGTAATTCAAATAGCTTGTAGGTCTTGTATTACTTACAACAATTATAGAGGAACAACTTCTTACTTAACGAATTACTGAGATAATATGATTACAGTAGTCATGATACTAAATTGCAATCAATCCCTTATCAATAAATTACATAAGGAAATTCAGAGATATGAAAATATAGGAGAAACACATAATTCAAACTAAACAGATTTTGGAATCTCTGTTTGCACTTGTATTAATACTCACACATGAGAGTTTTCTCTATTACATCCGGCAAGAAGTAACCCTCAATAGATCTTACATCTACGTATTTATACAAAATCTGTCACAACTCAAAATGGTTGGAATTCTTACAACTTTTAATTAAAATAACATAATTCAGAAATAATATAGCAATGTGTAAAATCTGATGAGCTTTGCTGGCATTTTCTTTTGTCTCTTCACCTGCTGAAAAACATTTATTTTCCTCATTCCTTTTGTTTGGACACATATGTCGTCTGGTCTTCTCAATAGTTTGGCATAATGTCTTAGCCATTTTAGTCTTGTTGCCATCAGTCTCTCCAGCTATATTTAGTAATGCAATGACACTTTCTTACTTTCTTCCCATTGTGCTTTCTTTTCCATGCTCAATGCATTGGTTGCATCTATTTAAAAATTCCACCACCAACCTTGATGGCTCAATCATTTCATTCACCTCAAAAGTGTATAATTTCCTTTCTACTTGAGGTAGCTTTCCTTGGATCCTTTTCACTTCCTGAGCTATGGCCCGGGACTGTGAACTTGGTTCCACTAGCCATTTATTAATCTTAAGAAGATCAATATGACTCATTTCCTAAATGGTTTCCAGAGTTTCTTCCTTGTTCTTTCTAGAATTATGCTGGTTCATTTCAATATTGATTTGTCCCAGGGCCTCCAAGATACTGCTTCCCTCAAAATCAATTAGTTTTTTGCCTAAGGATGATAACGCTTCTTGGAAAGTGTCCTTCAGCTCCAGGGATAATCTCTTTCTCTCTACCAAATTCGTTTCCCACACCTTCAGGGCCATATCACCTCTTAGTTGTTCATAAGGGGAAAGCTGAGGAAAATTAGGGACATTTTCTTTCTATGCCAATATGATGTCTTCTTGAAACTTATCTCAGACTGAGAGAGATTCTCTTTCCTTAATATAGACATCCTTCATATCAAGGTCTACTGCCTGGTAGCATTTATGGATGGCATCAACCTTCATAAAAAGATCCTGCTGGGCCATTTCCAATTTTTCGTTTATTTCCAGTGCTTGAGTTTGGAAGGCTGGAATATCTATTGATGTACCTCCAATCAGGTCTAATCTGTCTTGTAGTTTCCTTATTAACTCATCACATTGAGTGACAAATCCTTTTTTGGATTGTGAATTTCGATGGAGCTCCTCGAGTTTAGCCCACAACTGTTAGATTTGATGCTGGTCACAAGCTCTGACTTGTTCAAAGTCTTGGATTATCTTATTCTTTACAGTTTGTTCCATGGTCAGTATTTGATCTTGAAACTGCCCCACCAATAAGCCTTTATGTCTTAGTTGCTCTGCCAAATTCTTCACAGACCATTGATTTGCAGTGGCAAAGGCACCCAATGAACCTGCAACTTCTTTCATGAATTCTGAATGATCGTGATTATTTCCATCATACAGCATCCTATGTCTTTTGTTTATTACCCTGTATTTATGTTGTGATTCTCTTTTGATGATGGCCCTCCATTTGTTTCTAAATAATAAATATAAAGGAGGCATCTCTTCGGGAAAGATTGGAGTTAGATCACCTACAAACATGACTTCAAAACTAGGATTTCTGATACTAGACTGCAGAGGTGTCAATGAAGTAATAGGAGTACCGATCTTCGTAGATGAATTTTGCTCTACTGTATTGGCGGCAGGTGTGGTTGGTGTCGAAGGGGTTGCATCTTGTCCTTTCTTTAGGTAATCTTTTAGATGAGCTAAGGCCTCGGGGCTTAGATGTTCTAGTAATGGGGATTCTAATTCTTGAGTCAAAACCTCAAATCTCTTTAGGGATTCCTCAATATTCTATTTTCCAGAGTACCCTAGTTCAAAACTTGGAGGTAGAGATTCATGTGTAGGAGGAGCGGCTATCGATTCTCCTTGTAGTATTTTCGACAAACTGTTTCACATGTGTCTTTGGAAACTAAGGAAATGAACCTGTTGATCTGGGGAGAAGGTTCTGAATCTATTCATAACCTCCTCATAAGACCTAACTCCCCTGAATATTTCATCATGTGGGGAGTTTTCATGCACATATATTTTCATGTTGTATTGGGCCAGGTGGTTCTCCACGATTTTGTGTGGGTCATTCCTTTTGAAATCGATGTCAGTCAATTTGACATCTTCCAAAGATGCAGCCTCCACTTTGGAATGACCAAAGTCTAATAGTGAAAACATACCAACCTGGATAGGGAAGGTAGGCCATAACTTTTTCTGGGCTGCCTTAAGCTCCTTGTTGATGCCTCCCGTTACTGTTTGGTAAGCTACCTCTCTGCATACCAACCAGTCTGGTAAAAATCACAGGAGAGCATGGGGAGGAACTGAACATCCGAAAACCCTAATATAAGAGAAGTTTTCTTCAATGAGCCAATCTTCTAGTTTGTCGAGATTCCCCATAATTCTGTATGAAATTCGAGGGCATGGGTGACCATATAGGGCTATATGGATAGGGACCACTACATTGTGACATATTTTGTAAAAGAAATCCTTTGCTTTTTCCTCCCACAACTTGGAATGGTAAAAGTGGATAGGCTCTGCACTGGTCAGGGTCCAACAAAAGGAGTCATGAAACAGATAACATCCATGACATACGTGGACATATAGAAAGGGGCGAGCTTCCCCTTTGATTTTGCCATTTTGTATTCAGTAATTTCTTTGGCCAAATTATTTGACAAAATTTTGGCCCAATTAAAAGTGTATCCCTCGACCCCCTCGACCACCTCGTGCATGATCGATACCCATTCCACAAGGAAATGAGTAGGAATCTTCTTCCCGAACAGTCTACAGAGAATCATGGCTATGCAAATCATGTGAGTGTCCAACAACGTTGTGCAACACATGCCGTGAGCATCGGCCCTGAACTTCTCTAGGTGCCCCCACGAGGACTTGATTATATCGAGATAACTCTTGTCGTATTGTATGCATTCTTGTTGCTCAAACTCCAACATAAATGTAGCATTGTAATTATATTTAGGATAGGGAGATAGCTTATACATTACTTGGAGGTGTTCTGGTCGGAAAGAACCAACGACAACCTTCTGGTGGTTGATGATGCTCCCGGTTTGGACGTCGATATTTTCCAATGCCCATCTTATCATATCGTTATACAGCACGAGTCACGTCCGCGAAACAATATTGTGTAGCTCCAACTAAGCTATATATCTTAGTTTAGCTTCATGATTATCGTCTTATTCATCACTGAAATCTTCTGGACAGTTTATGATCTCATGTTCCAAAACCTCAAACACCTATGTCCAAGATTTAACAGAGTCTATAGCTCGCGGCGTAGTGTCTGACGGAACGTCTGCATTCAGATTTGAGCCCTCACCAGTTGCATCAGTATTCCTCATCATCTTTTGTGGTGCCATGATATCGAGATAACAAAACAAGGTTACCTGTTGCAAAGGAATTGTGTGAGCTTCTCAATCAGATAAAACTTGCTACTTTGCAGAGGGTTAAAAAGAAATTCAAAATCAAAGTATTTTTATTCACATTAGATGCATTGATTCTAGTATAGTTTTACTGATGGAATTTTTTTTAACTTTAATGGAAAATTCTACCTGGCGATCCACAATCTACGTTAAAAATCATTACCATTGATTAGTCATAAATGTCATTAATATTCGGTGGTTCGTTTTCGGGAAATTTAGATGAGACAGAGTGAGAATTATCCGAATCCTAAACTGCGAAGGTTAATCCCTAGATAATCATTTTTAACATTTTAATTAATCATGTTTTAAAAGTGCGTTAATTTCAAGTGTCTCGACAGTTCGGACTTCGGGAACTTTAAATGTATCTCGAGAGAAAATCTCTGAAACCCGAAACTGCGAAGTGATTAATTATCCGGTAATCAATTTTAACTCTTAATTAATCATATTTAACTTTAAGTGTTTCGGAAATTCGGACTTCGGGGATTTTAGGATATGATGAGGGGTAAACGTTCGAACCCCGAAGTGCGGAGTCAATAACTATCTCTTGACCATGATTAACTTAATTAATTCAAGTTTAATACTTTGGCATTTTAGTGCTTCGTTGATTTGCGAATTAGTTCATTGTTATATTTCCGAAGGGTTATCTCCCGTAGTGACGTGTCACAGATGATGTCATTCTAGATGACGTGTCGAGAAAAGGGAGGTGCCACTTGTTACTTGGAATCGTACAAATCTTCAAATGAAAATATAAGAAATGGGTGCCACATGTCAACTCAGGGAAGACTCAAGAGATACACATGTACTATGACTCGTGTCCTTTAAAGGTTTAGGAAAAGTGATGAACAAACACTTTCGGGTTTCGGGGATTTTATCGTTAAGACTTATCGCAACACCCAAAGCGCAAAGCTCCGAAGCGACCTTTAGTGATTTACCTCTTTAACAATTAGGTGGCTCCAACACTCCAAAGATATTAGGATCATTCCATGAAACAAAAAAAATTCATCAACGACGGATATCACGCGCGCTTTATTTCTAATTAACCAGAAATGAATTTGATTTAAAATTCAAAAGTTATTTTCTAAGTTACCGTTTTGGGAAAGATTATATTTTCATGAAGTGGAGAATGTAAAGGTCAAAAGTACAAAATTGTATGTGTTCCAACATAGGCTCCATATGGGGATCGAGTCTCCCTTCGAGACGCAGAAGAACAGTAGACTAAGTGCCTTTATTGGGTAAATGGAGTCATTATTTCATTTCTCGGAAACACCTTTAGGGAATAACCATACAGAGAAAAATTGAACTTCAACCGAATCTCATAAAACCTTCAAAACATACCTAATGATTTATCTCAAGTTAGGTTATTTAATTTTTCCTTTTCATAAAACTGAGTTTGGATTTGCTTAAGATAATCAAAACAACTTTAACCGAAATATCCGACTTCTACCAGCTTCCTTCGCGTTAAGGTTAAGTTGATGTAATAATTTATTTAGGGAATTCCTTGTCGGTTCAGAATGTAAATATTATCAGAAAGAGAATTAGATGTCATAGTATGTTTTATAGATATGTATGACAACCATACAAATATCATAGATATTGCTTCACTGCCAATGAGCCTGTTCAGTACCCTGATGAAGTTATCTACTTCTCCCATTGAATTTCCTTTCACCACTTCAATTAACACTTTTGCATTTTGCTGAGATGAGGGAAATCATTACATGAATTTCCTTTCATCATCTCTTTTGGACAAAATGGGGGCAATCGAATTTCGAATTTCCTTTCACCATTTGTCTTGGACTAGATGGGGGCAATCAGATTATGAATTTCCTTTCACCATCTGTCTTATATTTTAATATTTTGAAGTGGGGGCAATCAATCTGTATGTATCATACAAGGGATGATATTTGCTTAAAATTTTCAAAGTAAGGTCTGTCATAAATTTTTAAGAATACTCTGAAACTAATTGTCTTCCAATCTTCAATACACTTTCGCCTATAGGGAATCATTTATAGGGATTTTGAATTGCAGAGGTCAACCTTGAGCGAATTAGTCATTTTAAAATCCAATAGAAGGGATTAAGTTGTCAGGATTAGCCTAGACATACTTTCTTTCAGTTAAAATCAAGGAATCATAAAGATTTTCACCTAACCTCATTTTGAAGACATGTTTTTAAGTTTTCAAAGCCAAGGAGAATTTATTTCTTTCTATGAAGACTAGGAAAGGAGAGAAAATCATAAGAGAATAAAAGCTCGGGGATAGGCAGAATAAAACAGAACGAAGATTCAGAGAATCGATGCAAAAGAATGTCATTCCCACCTAAGTTTTTTTATTGATTCTCGAACTTCCTTCAACCCTTTTTGTTCTTATTTTCTTATTTCTTTTATTTCATTTAGAGAAGGATTCAGAATTAAGCTGTAATTTGATATTTCTTCGATCTTTGATCATGTGACAATATCTATATGAGTGGAAATCCTTTACAGCTGACATGATTCCTTAAAATTTTAGCTTGAACTGATAGAATAGGAGTTCATACCTCATATTGCCTTTGTATTTTCAATCAAGTAAATCATTAATTTATCACCTGTTTTGAGAGAAATCTAAGGTTTTGAAATTTGAGTGTTGGATTTCGATACATCCTTATCTCTCAATGGACAATATGTATTTTGTAGGAAGATAAAAATGGGAAATGTCAGAAAATTACGCATGATAGAAATGATATGTGGTACAACTATTTTTATATTTTTCTTTCATGATATCAAGTAAACCTAGTTTTTACAATAAAAGTAAAATTTAGATAATTTACAAAAGAAAAATAAAATTGCAAACCAAAATATGGAAACCAAAACCGATATATACAATGGGTATCTGAAAAATGACTATTGCATAAAAAAATTTAGGTAACTCCCTTTGATAGGAGCGTCAAGAATCTTTCTGTCGAGGTTTTCCAGTAAGAAATAATTTCTCCCTTCAACGACTGCAATCCTGAATAGTCCAAACCAATGATGGTCGAACTTGCCATGTTTTCCCGCATCCTCCTTTCTAGCATCCCACTTTAAAACTAGATCGTCCGGAATAAAATCCTGGTATTTAGACTTTTTATCGAAAAGGGCCTTCATATTATCTTGGTACCTTTGAATTTTTTCATCTACTTCAGCCCTATTCTGCTGGACTTCGATTATTTGGTTTATCCTTCTTGTAAGGTTGTTTGGCTCTTCATTTGCATCCTGCCAGAGCTTCATCACAGGAAGAGTAAGATTGATAGTAAGGAAAACATCAGTACCATAAACCATTTGAAAAGGATACATGCCTATTGATTTCTTGGTGCTGATTCAATTCGCCCATAAGGCGTACTTTGGGCGAATGTGCCAAGGCTTCTTATTTTTTGTCAACACTTTTTTTATTATAGTCATCAGGATCTTGTTGGATGATTCGGCTAACCCATTTCCCTGAGGATATTAGGTTGTATAATGTCCTAACACAATGTTGTATTTTTGGAAGAAACTGACCATTACCATAGATTTGAAAGCTTGGGCGTTTTCAGTGACTATTTTTCCCGGACAACCAAATCTCGATAGGATGTTTTCTTCCAAGAAATTTATTACCACCGAATCTGTAGCATTCCAAGTCAGAATGGCTTCAACCCATTTCATGAAGTAATCGGTGGTGGTTAAAATCCATTTATGTTGTGCGCTTGACTACAGATGGATTTATCCGATGAAATCTAGACCCCACTGTTGAAAGGGAGCTTCTTCTTTGACTGGGATAAAATGTAGTGCAAGAATTTTTTGCTTACCAAAGAATAGTTGGCAATATTTGCAGGCTCTGACCTTGGCATTCATGTCAGTAAATAAATTTGGCCAATAATATCCAGCTCTTAAAATATTGTAGGCCATTGCCCTCCAGGCGTGGTATCCTCCACACACTCCTTCATGAAACTCATTTATGACACT